>PVKP010018475.1:0-44217 GCA_004027715.1 Plecturocebus donacophilus | reverse complement strand
GCCTTGCTAGGTTGGGGAAGTTTTCCTGGATAATATACTGAAGAGTATTTTCCAGCTTGGATTCATTCTCTTCTTCACATTCAGGTACACCTATCAAATGTAGATTAGGTCTTTTCACATAGTCCCATATTTCTTGGAGACTTTGTTCATTCCTTTTTACCCTTTTTTCTGTCATCTTGCCTTCTCGTTTTATTTCATTGAGTTGATCTTCGACCTCTGATACCCTTTCTTCTGCTTGGTCAGTTCGGCTGCTGAAACTTGTGCATGCTTCGTGAAGTTCTCGTGTTGTGTTTTTCAGCTCCATCAATTCACTTATATTCCTCTAAGCTGTCCATTCTCGTTAGCATTTCGTTAAATCTTCTTTCAAGGTTCTTAGTTTCTTTGCATTGGGTTAGTACATGTTCTTTTAGCTCACAGAAGTTTCTTATTATCCACCTTCTGAAACCTGATTCTGACAGGTCTTCACACTCATTATCTCTCAGGTCTTGTTCCCTTGCGAATGAGGAGGTGTGATCCCCTGTAAGAGGAGAGGCATTCTGATTTTGGGTGTTCTCAGCCTTTTTGCCCTGGTTTCTTCCTATTTTTGTGGATTTATCCATCTGTCGTCTTTGTAATTGCCGACTTTCAGATTGGGTCTCTGAGTGGACGTCCGGCTTGTTGGTGATGAAGTTTTTTCTCTTTCTTAGTTTTCCTTCAGTGGACGCCCCTTCCCCACAGAGCTAGGTCTTCCTAGGTTCGGCTATGCCTGCTGTGAAACTCTCAGTCCTCAGCGCTTTCAATTGCTGTTCTCCTTGTGGGAATGGGACCAGCCAAGCCCGACTGAAAGGGCGCCCAGTCCCGTACACTCCGCACTGAGAAGCGCCGCTCCGGGGCCCCAGCAAAACAGCTGTGCCAGCCAAAAGAGTTGCGCTAACGACCCGTGTGGCTCCTCTGCCGGGAATCTCCCAGTTTGTGGGCAACAAAAATTTGTCTGAAATTGCAGCATCCACTTGCTCTCTGCGCTTTCACTGGGAGCTACAATCCAGAGCTGATGCTAAGCAGCCATCTTGGATCTCTCTCCGCTTGGTGATGAAGTTTTTCTGTTTCTTAGTTTTCCTTTGGCGGATGCCCATTCCCCACAGAGCTGGACCTTCTGGGTTTGGCTGTGCTTGCTGTGAAACTCTCAGTCCTCAGCGCTTCCAATTGCTGTTCTTGTGGGGATGGGACCAGCCGAGCCCTACTAAAAGGGCACCCAGTCCTGTATACTCCTCACTGAGAAGCGCTGTGATGGGGCACCGACAAAACAGCCGCGCCGGCCAAAAGAGTCGCGCTGGCGACCAGTGGGGCTCTTCTGCTGGGAATCTCCCAGTCTGTGGTCAACAAAAATTCGTCTGAAAGTGCGACGTCCACTCGCTCTCTGCACTTTTCCTGGGAGCTACAATCCTGAGCTGTTGCTAATCGGCCATCTTAGAACTCTCTCCATTCTGTAATACATCTGAATCACAATGGTGGCTTCATAGCTGGTTTCTTTACCTCTGGGCTTTCTCATCTGCCCCTGGAAAATCCATATTTGGTTAAACTTTCCTTCTTGTTTTTTCAAATAGAATGCATTATATTTATCTCCATTTTGCTTTTCTGATTATTTAGTTTCTTTAGAATGTTCTTTCATTTCATGAAAAGTAATCTTAAATAAATTACTGTATTCTCTGTCTTTAGTTGAATAAAATAATTGAGTTAGTGGGTAACAGCCAAATATTCTATCCAGAAGTCCAGAAGTTTGTGAATGAGGTTAGCCAGGTAGGAATTCTAAAGACTGAAAATAGAAATAACTATAAAATTCTATTAAAATTATATATGTGGTTGGGTGAGGTGGCTTACACCTATAATCCTAACTCTTTGGAAGGCTGTAGTGGGAGGATCTCTTGAGCCCAGGAATTTGAGATTAGCCTGGGTAATATAGCAGACTCCAACAAAATGTTTTAAAATTAGCTGGGTGTGGTGGTATGCCGCTATGGTCCCAGCTACGTGGGAGGCTGAGGCTGGACAAGATTACAGTGAGTTATGATCGCACTGCTGCACTCTAGTCTGGGTGACAGAGCAATATACTGTTTCTAAAATTAATGTGTGTGTGTGTGTGTGTGTGTGTGTGTGTGTGTGTGTGTGTGTGTGAAATAATCGAACTCAGTAAATGTGTTTTCCTTTCAGAGATTGTAATACAATATTCTAGAAATAACTTGTGTTTTTAGATTATAGAGATCTGTGTTTCTATTTTTGCCCTGACAAGTATGGTGTGACCTTGAACAAGTAATTTAATATCTGAGCTTCAGTTGTTTCCTTATCTGTAAAATGGACCTAATGCCCACCTGGTAGAGTTAATGAGAATATTAAATGAGAAATATAATTAAATCACCTTTAACTTGATGAGTGATCAATTAATGGTAGCCACTATTATAGTAATTCCAATTGATCCTCTATTATTGTGCTAAAATACTTGGATCTCACCATTTCACCTCCTTCATGAAGGCTTACTTGGTCTCCTCTGCTAGACTTCAAGAGTGATCTCCTAAGATACATTTCCTTCTTTTATGGTACCTACCAATTTCAGTCTTATGTTTTTATGTTCTAATGCTGCTGTATTAATACGCTGCTCAAGGGTAAGATCTGTTCTTATCAGGTCTCTGTATCCCTCATGTCACCTCAAACAGTATTTTTCATGAGGTGAGGACTTGTTTTCATCACTGTTTATTGAATGAATAAGGAAGCATTGCTCCCCTTTTCTGGGAACTTATAATGGCCTTTTACTGCCTGGTGTACCAAGGTCAGACAATTCATTCTCTCTCTGAAGATCCTGGGTCATTTGGCCCCAATCCTGTTACCCTCCTACCCCCTAGCCCCAAGCTCTTTGCTCTAGTCAGGCTGTCTTGGTCTTTGTTTTTTGGGAATATTGGTCCAGTTTGGAATGCCTCTTGACATTATCCCCTATGCTATTGGAAATTATCCCTGGCCTTGAAGATCAAGCTTAAATTCCTTTACTTTCATGAATCTTTCTCTTATTCTTCTTGAGATTTAACGCTTAATTTTCATTTTTTTTCCTCTGTAAATTCTTCTGTTTTGATCACATGCCCCTTAACACCAAAGACAATAACTAGTATATAAAAAAGGATACCAGTTCTTCTCTTGGAGAAGATGTTTGTCTGTAAACTTTGGAGAATGAATCAATGTGGAGGCTTTACTCTTTTAAGTGTGAAAAAAAAAGATGTTTAAAACTTGAAAGTATTTTTTAAAATGTTTTTGCCTAATTGTAAAGGTATACATAGATTACCTTTATACTTTATCCATAAATTATCAAGGAAATTAAAATTCACAGATTTTTTAGGAAATCAGAATTGCCTAGTATCATCTCCTGAAGAAGTAGGACTTTGAAAGTTTAGTGCCTGTGGGAGGTGGAGTGCACTGGGGAGAATTTAATCATTTTTGCTGACTTACAGGACCTTACACACATCCAAGCTGCTGTGTTTTCATGCAGTGAAGTCCCCATCGACTCCTGAGGGTTTTTTTTTTTTGAGGTGGAGTCTCACTTTGTCACCCAGGCTAGAGTGCAATGGCGTGGTTTTGACTCACTGCAACCTTTGCCTTCCGGGTTCAAGCAATTCTCTGGCCTCAGCCTCCCAGGTAGCTGAGACTACAGGCACCCACCATCACATGCCCAACTAATTTTTGTATTTTTAGTAGAGATGGGGTTTCACTATGTTGGCCAGGCTGATCTCGAACAGCTGACCTTGTGATTCTACTGCCTCAGCCTCTCAAAGTGCTGGGATTACAGGCATCGGCCACCATGTCTGGCTGACTCCTGAGGCTTTTAAAGCCACTTTCTGCTAATCAGCTGGCCAGTGCTGCTTCTCTTTTTTGGTGCACTGTTTTTTTTTAATCTTTTCAAGATGAAGTCTTGCTATGTTGCCAAGGCTGGTGTCAAACTCCTGGCTTCAAGCAGTCCTCCCACTTCAGCCTCCCCCGTAGCTGGGACTACAGGTGTGTGCCACTGCTCTTGGCTCACTGAATGTATTTTTAAATAAATTTTTTGATTCCTCCACTGTGATCAGGCTCTCATTCCTCTGTCATAGCAATTTCCACTTTCATATATGCTATTTCAAATATGCAATAGGCAAGAAACGAGAAAATCACGGTTACCAGAATTGTGGGTAAACTAAGAGCAAGAAGTTCTGAGTGGAGGTTCTAGCAGCTTTCTACTAGAAATTACTAGAGGTAATTCTGTAAAAGAATTCAGCCCTCATGCCCTAGGGCATTCATTATATGTAATGAATTACCTCTCCAGTGCATCTAGAAGGATACCAGTTCTTCACTGGGAGAACTGAGAAAATAGTTGTTCATCAGGTATTTTGTTCTGTGATTCACATGAGAAACCTTGGTTGGAAAAGGCTGCTGGAGTCTTTCTGATTAGTCAAGTACATAAACTATCTGCTATCTCTATCCTGCTAACACATGATAATGATCAATTAGTTATATAATCATATCACTGATTTTGTTAAAGTTGGTTTACTTAAAATATTTTGAAAGGGAGATGCTCTTGATGAAGATGTAATACATATAATAAAGATTAATATTTACCAATTATTTAGAACATGCAAGGCATTTCTAGGTACATACATTACTTTCTAGTCCTCCCAACAATTTTATTCTGATTTTTATCCTGATTTTACAAATGCAGGAGCTGGTATTTTGAGAGGTAAGGCAACTTGCTCATAGTCATACGGCTAGCAAGAGAATGATGAGTCAGGAATTAGCTATGGTCTTTGTGATTCTGGAGATTGCACTCTCACTCTGAAAATGACATTGCCTCTTTATATACTTATATATGTTTTATTATTCATATAACCTTCATATTCCGTATGCAACTAGCTGCTAATTTATCTGTCTTTTTTAAAAGGCTTTTTTAAAAATTAGGAATTCAAAATATAATGAGATTACATGGATGACATGTAGATAGATATGGCATAGAATAGTGGCTAAAAAACATATAAGGGAAGAAAAACTAGCAGACAAATGATTTAGATGTTAATTTATATTTCTCCTGCTAACTTTTAATTTAATGAATCTGTTCTTGGCTTAAAAACGGTTAAAATTTTTTTGATTGAAAAATAATTGTGTGTATTTATGGGGTACAATGTGATATTTTGATATATGTATACAATGCAAAATGATTAAATCAAGCTAATTAACATCATCACCTCACATACTTAGTTTTTGTGTTGAGAATGTGTGAAATTTACTCTTAGCAGTTTTGAAATATACATCCCTATTAACTGCAGCCACTATGCTGCGCAGTAGATCTCAAAGACTTACTCGTCCTGTCTGACTGAAACTTTGTACCCTTGAACAGCATCTCTAATTACCTGCCTTAGTTGGAAAACCAAAATGAAGGTAGATATGAAATCTACTGGTAATCGCTAAGTGTTATTTTAATTAACATATTTAAATTTCTTGCTCATTATTCCATTTATAGAGATTTTTGAACAAGAAACAAAAAAGATTACTTTAAAATTCCACTCTTTCTGTATTTGCATGTTGGACTATATGATGGCCATGCCATGAGCAAACAGTGAGCACAGGAAAAGGCCAAGGGCCTCACCCTGTTTGAACTGTTTACCTTTGAGTTATTGAGGCAGCTGATGGCAAGGACAGCCCTTATCAAGTAGGGGAGATTTTGCCTGCGGGTGTGGACTGTTCTGCATGCTTTTCCACCCCAAGGTGTCTATCTAGAGAGTGCCTTTCCCCTATTAAAAGCTGTCTGGGAGAAGAATAGAAAATTCAGTTCTCACTGAAGTGTGAAAGACTGTTTATATAAATAGCTTTTTCCTGGGAAAGGTAAGTTTGGTTTGTACCAAGGAATGACACTTTATTTGTGCAGTTTAAAAGGTTTAACCACAAGGAATATTTGGTTGTGGGGCCTGAAATCTTGCCGTTTTGACTTCTGTCCATCATGGTTTTTGTACACTTGACCTTACATACTTTTCTCAGCCTTTTAGATCTGTAGCAGGGTTCTCTGTGAAAACTGGGCAGGAGTCAGCTCCTGTAGAGCAGGGGCTCAGCCACGTGAGTTCCACCAGGGCTTCGGGTTGAGCCGGGTCAGGGGAGCAGAGGCGGGAAGCTCGTGTTCCTGTGGAGCCCCACCAGGAAGACGTTTCCCGACGACCAGTGTCCACTCCGCGGTGATCGCAGAGCTAACCCACACTAACTTCTGAGTGGGCACATCTAAGGACTTCCCTTTTAAAGGCGGAATGGGGTGCTTTAAAGTTTTTGATGACTTGTCACAGAGCATTTGAAAGCACTGGGAAAACCAGCCACCTTGTCAAAGCCTGTGCCACAAAAGAACTTCTTCCAGAGGAGAAATTGCAGAAAGAGAGCAGGTGCTGCGGCAGGCAGTGTTTTGAATCAGCACCCAGCAGGTGGTGATTTCCCCTCTAATTTAGTTTTGAACAGATACTCCCAGACAGTGTTGGCAATCACTGTGCTCCGTAATGTGGCAGAGGCTTGTTTGTTTGTTTTGGGAGACAATATCAACTCAAGCCCTGTCTGCTTATAGTCTCAGTAGTTTAGCACACGTTAGATGCCTGCTGTTTAAGGGGTACACCTACATTCCAGGCTCCTTCTGTGTGTTTGTGTGTGAGTGTTTAAATAAATATTCAAGCACAGACAAAGGCATTACTTGAGAGCATGAGACTGTTAAGTAGGGATCTGGAGAGTATTTGATTTTTTTCTTCATGTAAAAGGGTACTACAAAGGTAATATATATACAGTAGCAACACAACAAATCTTTCTTTTTTAATTTTTCTTTGAAAACAGCTCACTTCAGTTTCAAATACAGGGGTATTTCATTTTCAAAAAATACACTGGTTAGAAAGATTGGTTATAGAATTTGAGCCTACCCCAATTAAAATGTTCACAAATATAGTTGAGATGTTACTCATTTAATTACTTGTAGCTTTTTTGAAAAGAAATTGGACTTTCTGGTAAGACTGACAGTGATTCAAATCCTGGTTCTTCTACCTATGATTTTTGAATTTTATATGGTAAAAAATGTAATGAATAAAAGCTAGGTCATAGAGTAACTGTGAAGATTAAATGAGGTATTATATGTAGAGTAGTTGGCAGGGTGCCTAGAATATAGTGAGCCCAGTAAGAATTACAGACCCTTCCCTTTACACAATGTATATTAGGAATGTTGGTAAATTCTGACCCTAAAGCTAAAGAATAACTGATTGTGAACCAGGTTATTTGCTGACTAGAATATAACATGGGGTTGTGAGGGAAAAAAATTCAGAGTGTAGGCAGTTGGAGCCTCAGTATATGCTAGGATATAATGGAAGTTGAAACTACACATGTATTTAATATCTTTATACTGACTTTCTTTCATATGGAAATGTGATTAAAGGTAGTTTTCACTGTATTTTTTTTTCTTCCAGAGGGAATTTATCCATCCCAAGTTCTTTTATTTTTCAGATTCTTTTTTGATCAGCATCTTTAAAAATTAATCAATAGCCAAACAACAGAGTAGGTGTTTATTTGATAAGTCTCATTAGTATCATCCTATGACTATTTTAGATAATCAGAGACAAGTGTTCATATACTATTACTTAAGAATAGTAAGACTTTTTTTGTTGTTGTTGCCAAAACAGACACTGGTTTCAGAATTTAAATATATAAGTTTTAATAGCCAAATTACTTTTATAATTCCTAGTAGGTCATTTAAAAAATATTTGCTTAAAAGGTTAGGCATCAGGAATAGTATGAACTCAAAAACTTCAGGAAATGAAGTTGTTAACACCCCTCATAAGATATGTTATTCATAGTTTACTGTATTTTACCTTAGAGGTAAAACTTAGAAATAAATGTTCCTGGGAGAGGTCATGTATTACCTTAAATCCATGGTAAAGTATAAATGACCAATAATAGATTTTTCCTGAAGTGAGACTTAAATGGGATAGTTTGTGGTAAGAGTAGGACATTGAGTACTGAGCTGTGGTAATAGGGGAATAAGTTTCAGGAAAAATACGTAGAAATATTGTATAATCCTCAAGTTCCATTAATATATTTAGTTGTTTCCCTTTTTCAAGAACTTAATATACTTATTTAAATGAAATAGTTTTCTAATTATTTTAAGTGTTTTATGGAGATATAAATAATATGATATTTTCACAGGATTTATTGTTTGCAGATCTGTTTTAGCATGCAGGTATTTTTGCAGACATTCTAACCTGCATGACTAGCACAGCATCCAGCAGAAGTAGCAGCTTTGTGAATAATATTTTCAGTTGACTGATAGTATAAATTCAGTAAGTAACAGAGCATTATTGGGAATTCTAAAATTTTAATTTTGGAAAGTTCTTCATCTAGTTTCTCATTGAGAAGAAAGAGTTAAGTGGATTTTCTCTGAAGCTCTTAGTTCCTAGAATAATTGATTAAATCTTTTCGAAGGACTGAGAGTTGACTCAACCCAACGGGGCCAAAGTTATCCAGCTTCTCGATGAATTTGTCTAAGGTCTAATGTGTCTCTGTACATTAAGCACATTTAGGTGCTTGGTGAAACTCTCATCAGAAGTTTTCCCAGAGTACATAAAGTTGAAAAACTACATATTTGTAAATGTGGTTTATTAAGTCTCTTATGAAGTTACCTTCATGAGAGCATGCTATGGTTTGGATGTGGTCTGTCTACACTAACACTGATGCTCACATTTGATCCTCGGTGTGGCCGTGCTGGGAGATGGTGCCTAGTGAGGGGTCCTTGGGTCATGGAGGTGGATCCCTCATGAATAGATGAATGCTCTCTCTGGGGATGGAGGGGATGAGTGAATTCTTGGTTTCTTGGGAATAGAGTAATTCTCATGAGAGTGGGTTGTTAAAAATAATCTGGTTTCCTTGTTTTTTCTTTTCTTGCTTCTTTAGGAACATCCTGTGAGTTTTTTTGCACACACCTGCTACCTTTCACGTGTTCACTTCCCCTTTGACATTTTGCCATGTTATAACTTAGCAGAAAAACCCTTACCAGAAGCCAGCACCACACCCTTGAACTTTGCAGCCTACAGAACTGTGAACCAAATAAACTCCTTTTCTTTATAAATTACCCAGCCTCAGTTATTCTTTTATTGCAACACAAAATGGACTAAGAGCATATAATAGTATAACCAAGATATTGGCAATAAACTGTCCTGGGATATGGAAACTTTTCTGTTACTCAGTTTATCCAAGTTGTTAATTTGACTGAAAAGCATGGAAGATAACTGATTTTTACATGACAGCTTTCAAAAGCATTGTTAGTTCAAGGATTAATTCACAATGTTAGATGTGTAAATATGTGTGTGTTTTCCAAATTTGACAAGCATGTATGAACCCATGTGATACTTTACCTTCAAGTTTCACTATAATCTGTTTGCCAGACATAGTGGCTCACGCCTCTCTCCCAGGACTTTGGGAGGTTAAAGAGGGCAGATCACTTGAGCCAAGGAGTTTGAGACTAGTCTGAGCAACATGACAAAACCCCATCTCTATAAAAAATACAAAAATCAGCAGAGTGTGGTGGTGCATGCCTATAGAGCCAGCTGCTTGAGGTGGGAGTATTGCTTGAGCACGGCAGGGCTGGAGGTTGCAGTGAGCAATGATGGTGCCCTTGTACTTCAGTCTGAGTGACAGACTGAGACCCTGTCTCTCAAAAAAAGGTTTCAGTATAATTTAAAAAAGAAATTTCACTGAGGTTTAATATGTGGTGAGAACATTTAAATTCTGCTGTTAGCGATTTTCAGGAATACAGTACATTGTTATTAACTGTGGTCACCATAATTCTACAATAGATCTCTTGAAGTGAATAGAGCTTCTAACTGAAATTTTTGTACCCGTTGAGCAACATCTCCCCAGTCATCTCTCCCCAGCCTCTGGTAACCACCATTCCACTCTCTGTTTCTATGAATTCAGCTTTTTTAGAGTTTACCACATATTTAGTGAAATTATGTGGTATTTCACTTAATGTAATACCATCCAGCATTATCTGTATTGTTGTTGCAAGTGACAGGATTTCCTTCTTTTTAAAGGCTGAATAGTATTCTGTTGCTTAGGTGTACCACATTTTCTTTATCCATTCTTTCATGACAGATACTTAGGTTGATTCCTTATTGTGTCTGTTGCAAATAGTGCTGCAGTGAACATGGGAGAACAGATGTCTCTTCAACATACTGACTTCACTTCCTTTGGATATATACTTAGTAGTGGAATTGCTGGATCGTAGGGTAGTTCTATTTTTAATTTCTTGACAAACCTCTATACTCTTCTTCATAATGGCAATACTAACTTATATTTCCACCCACAGTGAACATGGGTTCGCTTTTCTCCACATCCTTTCATTTTTTAAAATTATCTTTTTCTGGAATTTCTACTCTTTACATATTGGATGTTCTACACTGATCCTCTAATTTAGTTATTTTTCCCATTTTCTATTTTATTAAATTATTTTTTTCCTCCCAGATTTTTAAATAAGTAAATGTTTGTTATACCAAATTGGCATAAACTTGGCTGTAGTTTCTCTGTTTCTCTAGTCTATCTTACACACCAGTCTGATCAAATCAATGAATGTTGTCTACCAGTGTTTCAAGTCTAGAGTCTGAATTTCAGGATTCTTTGTGACCTGATAACCACTATACCCATGCAACCATATTTTTACTCCCACATGTAACTTTTACCATTGTTACTGTTCTGGAAACAGGTTGTCACCATTTCCAAATTGGTCTCATATTATACTAAATGTTTGAAATGTCTGCCTGCTCCTTAATTCCCGGTTAATTTCTACTAATCTATCTGGACAGGTCCGTTGGTTTGTTGAAACCTTCTCTGGCCAGCTTTGTCTTTTCATAGTTACAGAGTTGGCGCTAGAACCCAGTTTCCTGCTTTGTTTTACACTGTCATGCCCTATATTTAGCACTGCTGCTCAGATCAATTAAATGATGACTGTCAGACTACATAAACTGGTTCTTTCCTTTTTGTCAGTGATTGCCTTCTAATTCTGTGGTTAAGTTACACAGAGAAGGCCTCCAACATCAAGTTGGTTGTACTAGGATAAAGCATTGTGAAACAATGTGCCTGTGCCTGGTGGAGTTAATGCTTCATAAACTGCTATATATGGTTTTCAACTGCAAATCCAGTGATGACCCATATCACAGAGCCAGAACCTAGAATTCCCTTTTTTCAGGTCAAGGCTGTGTACCCAGTGCTGGTGCCTTGCATCTTCCTGTGAATCTCCATCCCTGGCTACCCAGTACTTGGCCACAATAGACAGCTTGTGGGTTTGGATGTGTTAGAACTGTGCTGTTAAAAGTTTTACAGTAAACTCACTTGGAACTTAAAGGGAGCACATCTGCCAGGAGCTCTCGACCTGCAAGAGGATTCCAACCTGGATGGGGGGGTGCACGGAAGACAAAAAATGACAGAAAGCGGGGTCTGGAGGGTTGAGAAGCTGATGCCTCACCAACAAGTTTATTCGTGCTCAGGGTCAGTTTATATACCTTTCTTAGGTATGTGCCTACAAAGGGGAACATAAAGTCTTAAAGTAGAAAAACAAGTTACAACACCGCAGAATAAGGACAATGGAAGGGTCAGCTTACACAATCCACCAGAGCAAGTGGTCACACTATCTCATCAGAGGGTAAGTCATTTATCTTCTGGAAGAGTCAGCAAAGTCAAAACCATGTCTTTGTAGAAAACTTAATTATCATACACAATGCATCTGTGACTGCATGACCATCTAGAAATCACCCACAAGGTTTATCTTTAACCTAAGTCTCTTTCTGTTCCTGCTTTCCCATAGCTCGACTTCCCTCAACTGGAGACACTGTGTCTGGGCTCAAGCCCTCCGTATTGTGAAGCCCAATTTACGGGGGGGCCTCACATGGGAGCGTTCCCTACAGGAACTATAGTAAAGTCAAAACAAAATGGGTGGGAAATTTAACAGATATTTTAACTGCCTCTTTCTTCGACTTTTTGATTCAAGACAAGAAGTACATTTTTCAAATAACTTTTGATATGTGAGTTGCTGAGGAAAACTATATAGTCCCAACCTGGCAGGTTAAGAATTCTTTGAAATTGTTAATGAAATGCTTCATACTGGGAACCTGGTAGAAGTATTTAGTTTCCGAAAAATGTTTTGATAATGCTTCCCCTAAGAGTTTAAGGAAAATGCAGGCAGAGTAAAAAGTACTGCCTTTTTCACAGGTTTAAACATATTAAAACAATAGCAAAAAAAAAAGAATATGAGCGAAAAGCTCCTGTTCTTTCCAGAGAGATTCGTCATTGGTTGACACCAGTTTTTTTTTATAGCAAATATTTCCAAAGCTAACAAAACTCTTTGGAGGAGAGTTTTGAAAAACAATTGATGGACATCAAGTTAAGGTTTTTGAAAAACTAGAAATATACTAGTTTTCTAAATAAATTGAGCTGAATTTAAAGACATGGATGTCCGTTGCTATGATATTTTAACGTTTCACTGTAACTTTTTGGCTGAGCATGGTGGCTCATGCTTGTAATCTCAGCACTTTGGGAGGCTGAGGTGGGCAGATCACTTGAGCCCAGGAGTTCAAGACCATCCTGGGCAACATGGCAAAACCCTGACTCTACAAAAAGTATAAAAATTAGCTGGGTATGGTGGCACGCATCTGTAGTCCCACCTACTTGGGAGGCTGAGGTGGGAGGATTGCTTGATCCCTGGAGGTGGAAGTTGCAGTGAACAATGATTGTGCCATGGCACTCTAGCCTGGGCAACAGAGTAAGACCCTGTCTCAAAAAAAGGAAGTTTCACTATAATTTTTAAAAAGAAATTTCATTGAGATATAACGTGTACAGTACTATGTACTAATCTTACATGTATAGTTCAGTTTTTACATGTCTATACAAGAATTTCAGTATGATTTATATATATGTATTAGTGGAATTTTAAATATTTACATTTTAAATTTGGGTAAAATTAAAAATAAAATAATTCCTAGTCTACAATTTTATTTTTATGAAGAAGTTGCTACTGGAATCTTTTCATATTGGTTTTTATATGTTGTTTGTTGTTGTGTAATATATTACTCCAAAATTTAGTGGCCTGAAACAATAAGCATTTATTATCTCACAACATTTCTCTGGGTCAAAAATTTGAGAATGGCTTAGCTGGGTGGTTCTGGCTTGGGGTCTCTCATGAGGTTGCAATCAAGTTATTGGTCCAGGCAGTGATCACTTGAAGGTTTGGCTGGAGCTGGAGGATCCAGTTCCAGAGTAGCCATATGGTTGGCAACTTAATGCTGGCACCTAGTGAGAGGCCTCAACCCTTTACCATGTGAACACCCTCCTAGGGTTGCTTGAGTGTCCTTATGACGTGGCAGCTGGCTTCTCCCAAGGTGAGTGATCCAAGATAGTAAGGCAAAAGTCACCAGGTGTTTTCTTACCAAATGTTGAAGTCACGCATGGGTATTTCCATAATATCCTCTTGGTTACATAGGTCAGCTCTGTTAATTATGGAAGGGGCATGAATACTAGGAGGAGAGAATCATTGTGGGTCATTTTTGAGGCTAGCCTCCAGTTTCCCTTATTTGCTATGTTAATTATTTTAATTTGCTTTTGTATTAGTTTCTTCTTAATGACTAAAGATTTCAAACATTCAGAAAAGTAGTACTAGTATAAAGAACACTCATATATCTGTCATGACCTAACACATTCATAATTTACTGTTTGTGTTGGCAGTTTTTTCTACAATATCTTAAGTTAAAATTATTGGCAGTTTTTTCTACAATATCTTAAAATTATAGATATCATAACATTTCACTCACAAACATAAAAAAAGTTTGCACTTTAAAGAAATTAATATATTTTCTTACAATACCATAACATCATTTTCACAGTAGCCAAATTTGAAATAATTCCTCGTTAACATCTAATACTGAGACTATATTTAAATTTCTCCTATTGTCCCCAAAATGTAATGTATTTTATAGCTGGTTTATCCAAGCCACGATACAAATGAAGACTATGTAGTTTATTCAGTTGTGTTTGTCTTCCTTTAGAGCAGAACTCCCTTTTTAGTATCATGATACTGGATTATGTATTCTGTAGATTGTCTCACCTTCTGGATTTGTCTGATTATTTTCTCATAATATCATTTAACTTATTTCTTCATCTTCTGTATGTTCTTTCCTTCTTTCTTTCTTTCTTTCTTTTTTTTTTTTTTTTTGAGATAGGATCATGCTCTGTTGCCCAGGCTGGAGTGCAGTGGCATGAACATGGCTCACTGTAGCCTCAAGCTCCTGGGCTCAAACAATCCTCCCACTCAGTCTCCTGTATAGCTGGGACCACTGGCACGCACCAGCATGACCCAGCTAATTTTTAATTTTTTTGTAGAGGCAGAGTCTCACCATATTGGCCAGGCTGATCTCCAACTCGGGCTCCAGAGATCTTCTTGCCTTGGCTGGGATTACCGGAATGAGCCACTGTTCCCAGCCTATATTTTCTTTAATTTGAAAGTTATATCTAAAACTTGATTCTATTCAGATTATACAGTTCTGGTAAAAGTACTTCAGAAGTGATGCTGTATATTTTATGTATCACATCATGAGGCACAGAATGAATGCCTGACTATCCCATTATAAGTGAAGTTAAGTTTGATCATTTGCATAAGTAGATTGTAGCCATATCCGCCAGTGGTATAGTTCCAATTTCCCCCCTTGATGTGCATATCCTGTATAAGTTGATACTCCAATACCATGTGAATGCCTGGTTTCTCATTAACTTTTCACCCATTGTCGTTAGCATCCATTGGTAATGCTAAATCTATTAATTATTTCCTTAAGGGTTACAAAATAATGTAGTTTGCTTTAATTTGATTCTTATGTTGTTAAATTACATGTTTTTCTTCTCCCTTCTTTGATGATAACACCACCTGCACATCTTTGTGGTTTTGAATCATTTTTTCTTGCCCTAGATGTCCCTTTATTTTTAGGTTTGCTTATCAAGTAGTAGTTACTTAATGAATCTTGGTTAAGTGGATGGCTATACTTCCATTATTCTAGTGTATCAGTGCTTCCCTAAACTACTAGCTCCCTTTTTCATTAAGTTATGTGTTTTCATCATTAGTTCATCAAATATTTATGTATTTGCTGTGCGTCATTTAAGTATAGTGATGAGGAGCTGGGCTGTTATTAATGAAGTGGTCTGAATTCTTTTGCTTTGAGGAAGCTCTAGTATCTTGTTGGCAACATCCAACTAGGTGATTTAGCTATCACAACGTAACCACTAGATTATGTGCCAGGGCCTGATATACAATAAATACCTAAATATTTATTGACTGACTTGGGTAAGAGTTGTAATATTGATCTGTTAAGGTTCAGTGGAGCCTGGAGGAAGACTTAGTGGTTGGGGAACTGGAGAAAGTTACTCAGAAGTGACATTGACTTGGATATTTGGTAGGGTGACTTAGCATGCAAACTAGATACTTTTGACAGTAAAAGGGGGGCACTAAAAATACTTAAAATTATATAATTAAAATATTGAATGATTGATACATTGCTTTTATTTTATTGGTATATTTTCTGTTCAAGAGAAAATAGTTCCGTTCAAACACTAAAAAATTCATCGTAACTGTAAATACATTTATGTACATCAAAGCCAAAAAATGTATTCATATTATCTCAGCATTATAAAATAAATTGAATTTTGAATTATTACTCTGCTTTAATTAGCTTCTTAGCTGTATCAATCTACATGTAAAGTTGCATTTTGTGTTTATTATGTTTAAAATTCTTGATAGTTTTCAATTGAGTCTTATCCGTAAAACATGTTTTCAAAATTGAGAAAATATTTTCTCTACAAGTGCTGAGGTACTTTGTAAGTTTATCATATTCTGTAAATGGAGCGTATTTTCAATTCACATTGTTTAATTGAAATGTGTAAATATTTTACCAGAAATATTTTTACAGCTAATATATTTTTGCCTTCATTCTGAGACAAAATAGTAAATATTTTTATAAGACAAAACATGTCAAATAAGCTGTCTCTATTTATGATTCTTTTGGCTATTTTGCAAATTCAAATACTGTAAAATTATAAGCCTTCTCAATTTCATTTCTTTCCAGTACAGAATATAAGCTTATCTAATTTAAAATAGGAGTGTTTGGTAGCTAATCTCCAGAGATGTGCCATATCCCTGGTATTGATGCCTTTCTGTAGTCCTGTATTACATTAATTCTGGGCTGGCCGTGTGACTCACTTTAACCAATAGAATGTGGCAGAAGTTGTGCTCTACAGCTGCTTTAACAATTTTGGGTGCTCTGAGCTGCCTATTAAGAAGTTCAGCTACTTGGAAAGGAAGAAAAGGCACTTGGAAAGGGAGAGGTTTGAGGACTACATGGAGAGAAAGAAGGAGACCTAATGTCCAGTCAGAGCCCAGTCTTCCAGCTGCCCCCTTCAAGGTACCAGAACTGTGAGTGAAACTGTTTTGCATGTTCCAGTCCCAGCCACCATCTGACTTTAGCCACACGAGAGATCTCGATTGAGAGTAGCAGCACAACCGCTCAACTGAGCCTGTCAACCTATCAGGGGAAACAAAATGATTGCTGTTTTTAGCCACAGTGTTTTGTGGTGGTTGTTATGTAACAAAAGATAGTCAAAACAGTTAAGCTGAAGGATTCCAAAGTGTAACTTTAGAATTTTAAAATTAACCCCTTTACACTAGTAGAAATCTTGTTATTTAATTTGTTCAAATCTATTCTTTTATAGGGATAAATTTTAGTGTCTTTATCTTTGCAAAATTGTCATCAGTAATTGTAGTTCACTAACAGTTTCAAAAACAAGAGGCTTTGGTGTTTTATTTATTTAATACCTTTTTTAAAATAAAAGATTTTCAACTGATTTTGAAAAAAAAAAAAGCTAACATTCAAAGGTCTTATTTAGAAGATAGTTCAAGACTGTCAGCTTAGATTGAGTGACAGAATGGCTCTTAACTCTTCAAAGAATCAGATGTTTCCAGTATTCAACTCATGAGAATCAGCAGAGAGAGAGTGCATATTGCCATGAAGGAAGATTTATGTTTAATGTCAGCTTTCTTGCAAAGATCAGATAGTTCGTTTATTCTATGTATAAATAAAATGTTTAAAATTTGACATTGACAGCTTGTACTTTAATTGTTAGTCTATGGAAGCATATTTGGATGAAATTATTATGTGTCTGTCACAAAGAGATCTAGGTATATATCTGCTCCATAGGTTTTCTAATTTAATAAGAACATGTTTTTATCTTGATACTTTTGTATCAAGATTTGCATCCATGTTATCACTGCAAAATCACATAATTATGTGTTTTATTCTCACTTCTTTAACTGAATTTATAGTGGTAGTCACAGCAATGTCAGATGTCAGTTGTTTTACCTTCAGCAAAATAGACTTCCGGTTTTTTTATTTGATAAATTAGATTTTGAAAATAAGTCAATATTCAAATTAATTTAACTGATTTTCTATTTGAAGCACCTGTGACTCTGCTATGAAACTGATGTATTCTACTGTTTTGTGAATCTTCTGCTAGTGGAGCCAACAACTTAATAACTGCTGCTTTATTTCTTATACATTCAATAGAAAATTTAGATGTAAAAGTGAGCAATAATTAGAACAGTCATTTATCTAAATGAAAATCAAGCTTAAGAGTTTCATGTAACTGTATCTTCTAAAGATGTGTTAAAATGCCATCTTTGGGCACAGGCATCTTAACATAAATACTAATTTTTTGAAGTACATACTGATGCTTTTTTAGCAGATTTAGGTCATCCTAGAATCTGATATGTAGATTGATAGATAGATATCTGGTTTTCATGGCACAATGCAAATGTTGAAAAACATTTTGTGCAAATTACAGATAATCAACTTCCCTGAAAAGTGGGAATTCAGAATAAAATTTTTTGTTAAACATACTTTTTTTTGAGGTCATTGTTGCTGATAGTTTTTGTTGTTGTTGCAGAATTTAAAAACCTGACCCAGAATAGATAGTTTTAGATTTACAGAATATGATAAATCATAAAAGCATTGCACTCTCTGCAAGGAACCTAGTGATTTCCCATACGTATTTCAGGTTCACCTAACCTACAGTAGCGGATCATTGATCCTACTGACTGGGGGTATTGTGTGCTTGTGTCTTTTGCATGCTTGGACTCAGGCCAGGGCACAACTAGCTGCTGTATCACATGGATATAACAGAGACACAACAGTGTTGATTACTTTTCTGACCACCACCCAAGATGAAAAAGACTTAACCATCTCCAGCTACAAATATTCTTTTTTTAAAATAATTTCAATAGTTTTTGGGGTACAAGTGGTTTTGGATTACATGAATAAGTTCTTTAGTGGTGATTTCTGAGATTTTAGTGCCCCATCATCCTAACAATATATACTATACCCAATGTATAGCCTTTTATCCATCATCCCCCTCTCTATTCCCTCATGCTGAATCCCCAAAGTTCATTATATCATTTTCATGCCTGTGTGTCCTTGCAGCTTAGCCCCCATTTATTAGTGAGATCTTGGGATATTTGATTTTTCCATTTTGAGTTACTTCACTTAGAATTATGGCCTCTATCTCCATCCAAGGTGCTGCAAAAGACATTATTTTGTTCCTGTTTATGGCTCAGTATTCCATGATGTGTGTGTGTGTATGTGTATATATGTATATATTTTTTTGAGACTGAGTCTTGCTCTGTTGCCCAGGCTGGAGTCAGTGGCACGATCTCGGCTCACTGCAACCTCCACCTCCCAGGTTCAAGGGATTCTCCTGCCTCATCCTCCCAAGTAGCTGGGATTACAGGTGCCTGCCACCCCACCCAGCTAATTTTTTTGTAGTTTTTAGTAGAGACAGGGTTTCACCATCTTGGTCAGGCTGGTCTTGAACTCCTGATCTCGTGATCCACCCGCCTCAACCTCCCAAAGTGCTGGGATTACAGATGTGAGCCACTGTGTCCGGCCTCTATGATGTTCATAATCCGACATTTTATCTACTCATTGACCGATCAGCATTTAGCTTAGTTTTGTATCTTTGCAATTGCAAATGGTGCTGCTATAAACATACATGTGCATGTGCCTTTTTCATATAATGACTGCTTTTCCTTTGGGTAGATACCCGGTAGTGGGATTGCTGAATTGCGTGCTAGTTCCAGTTTTAGTTCTTTAAGGAATCCCCATACTCTTTTCCATAGCGGTTGTACTAATTTACAGTCCCATCACCAGTGTAAAAGTGTTCCCTTTTCATCATATTCATGCCAACATCTATTATTTTTTTTACTTTTTTTTGAGATGCAGTTTCGCTCTTGTTACCCAGGCTGGAGTGCAATGGCGCGATCTCGGTCACTGCAACCTCTGCCTCCTGGATTCAAGTGATTCTCCTGCCTCAGCCTCCCGAGTAGCTGGGACTACAGGCGTGTGCCACCATGCGCAGCTAATTTTTGTATTTTTAGTAGAGACGGGGTTTCACCATGTTGACCAGGATGGTCTCCATCTTTTGACCTCGTGATCCACCTGCCTCGGCCTCCCAAAGTGCTGGGATTATAGGCGTGAGCCACCACACCTGGCCTTATTTTTTTATTTTTTAATTATGGTCATTCTTGCAGGAGTAAGGTGGTGTCTCATTGTGGTTTTAATTTACATTTCCCTGATGATTAGTGATGTGCTTTTTTTTTAATATGTTTTTTGACCATTTGTATATCTTCTTTTGAGAAATGTCTATTCATGTCCTTTGCCCACTTTTCAGTGGGATTTATTGTTTTTTTTTTCTTGCTGATTTGACTTCCTTGTAGATTCTGGATGCTGTTCTTTTGTGGGATGCATAGTTTGCGAATATTCACTGCCACTCTGTGAGTTGTCTGTTAACTTTGCTGATTCTTTTGCTGTGCAGAAATTTTTTAGTTTAATTAGGTTCCATTTATTTCTTTTCATTTTTGTTGCATTTGCTTTTGGTGTCTTAGTCATGAATTATTTACCTAAACCAATGTCTAGAAGAGTTTTTCAGATGTTACCTTCTAGCATTTTTATGGTTTTAGATCTTAGATTTAAGTCTTTCATCCGTCTTCAGTTGATTTTTGTACAAGGTGAGAGATGGGAACCCAGTTTCATTCTTATACGTGGGGTTTGCCAGTTTTTCTAGCACCATGTATTGAATAGAGTAGCCATGAATATTCTGAGTACCCTCAATAATCAGTGAATGCCTGGCATGCTGGGAGTGTTAGTTTTGTTATGTCCAGGATGGTGAGGAAAATAGTCAAATTTTGGTTTTCTTTTAGAGTGAACCACTGAGTAAAGTAACTCTGTTCACTGCACCTGGCTCTCACATGCTATGTGACATTGCTGGAGACTATGGGAGAAGCTGGAGTCTACCAAATGCAACTTGGTTTATTTTCAACTTTGTTAAGAAATGAAGTATACAAGACAAACACTAACACAGAGGGGACAGGAGACATAAACCGGGCTTGTCTTGGGCAACCCAGGATGACGTGATCACCCTAGTGAGGACCAAAAGCTCATCAGTAGTTGGGCCATATCGGGAAGAGCTATTGAATTTGGCTTCAATAGTCACTTAGAGCATAGAGTAGTTGGGGAGAGGGACAGGGAGGTCAGCTCTGACAGCTTGTTCTATTCTGTAAACTCTTCCACAGAGAGACTTAACCTGAGACTATTGATGGGTAATGAGCAGAGGAAGCTCTTTGAATTTTGTGCTTTGTGAATCTTATAGCCTGGTTCTGGATCTTTGACTTTTCACTCTCCAGATGGGAATAATAGCACCAGAGATTGAGTAGTTCTTATTTGTTTGAAGACAAATGTTAAAGGCAGAATAGAAAAGCTATAGTCAGTTGACCGATGCGATTTTGACTGCTCTCTACCCTGCACCTTCCAGTGATGAGGTACAGGCCACCACTTGCTCTTGCTGGAGCTTCCTACTTAACTTTCCCACCACAGCCAGAGGGATTATTTAAAAATGTAAATCAGATCATTCAGCTGTTTCTGAAGATTGTCTGAAAGAATTCCCATCTCACACCAGAAGACCTTTTCGTGCTGAGAAAGTTCTCCTTAAGGACCTTTCAAACCCTGTTGGCCATGGCTCACCATATGCAGTGTATTTTATATTGCCACGCAGTACACGCCTACACATGTGGATTGAAACAGAAATTCCACGAATGATCCTACCTGCATAACATGCGTTGTATCCTGACATTTTCTATTTTCCGTTTCTTCTTTTTTAAAAATGCTGGTTGCCACTGACAAAATTGATTTCATGACATATCCATAGGTTATTACCCTCATTTTGCAAAATGTTTTACTATATGATCTGGCCCTTGCTGCCCTCTCTTTCTTCGATTCCCTGTACCTGGCCTTGCCTACTTTCCTCTGATTACACTATGTCCCTGCTTTGCCTTAGATATGACTGTTCACTCTTGCCTTCTCCTCTTTCTGTTACCAGAAAGGGGTCCTGATCCAGACCCCAAGAGAGGGTTCTTGGATCTTGCGTAAGAAAGAATTCAGGGCGAGTCTGTAAAGTGAAAGCGAGTTTATTAAGAAGGTAAAGGAATAGCAGAATGGCTGCTCCATAGAGATGGCTATTTTTAATGGTTATTTCTTGATTATATGCTAAACAAGGGGTGGATTATTCAGGTCTCCCCTTTTTAGACCCATATAGGGTAACTTTCTGGTGTTGCTGTGGCATTTGTAAACTGTCATGGCACTGGCGGTGTAGTAATGAGGATGACCAGAGATATTGTCATTGCCATTTTGGTTTTGGTGGGTTTTGTCCGGCATCTTTACTGCAGCATGTTTAATCAGCAAGATCTTTATGATCTGAATCTTGTGCGGACCTCCAGTCTCATCCTGTGACATAGAATGCCTTAACCATTTGGGATTGCAACCCAGTAGGTCTTAGCCAGCCCCTATTCAAGATGGAGTTGCTCTGGCTCAAATGCCTCTGTTGGTTCTGCCTAGAACACTGTTTCTTTAGATGATAGCCTCATTGTTCATTTCACCTGGGGCCCTGCTCAAATGTTTTATTATCAGATTTTTCCGGCCCATGCCCATCCTACATTCTCCATGTTCTTATCCTATCTGACTTTTCATTGTAGGTCAGATATATAATATAGTTAATAGATGTTTATATGTTTATCTCTTATTAGGAAAGGCCTGTGAGAGTAACGATTTTGTTTTTTCATCACTGCTTGATCTCGAAAGCCTCCAGTGGTGTCTGGCACCATTGTGAGTAGCCCTTTGATATTAGTTGAATGAGTGAATGGTATCCATAGACAGAATTGCATTTATCAAACTCTCCAGGAGGCTTTCTGGCCCCTATCTGTCTTGTATCTTGTTTAAGTCTTGACTTTGGGTAGAGATCCCTGCAGACTCTGTAAACAAGGCTGGAACCATTTGATCTAGGAATTCTAGGTCCTGTGCACTTTGAGCATGGATGGACTAGAGGGGAATGTTGGCCCAAGGACAGTCTATCTATACTCTTGGCTCACAGACCACTGCCTGTGGGGAGGAGTACAGCTATGGGTGGGCCACAGCAGGTTCTAAATAGTGTGGGCCCATCTCATCCTTTTGTAGGTATCACAAAGGAGCAATATAATGACCAGTTTCTACCTGAGGGCCTGTGGTGACCATTTTGCCAATCTTTTCTATGGGAACAGGGCATTCTGACATCATTTCTGCCTCACATTGTGTAGCTGTGTCAGGCTGGCTTTCTGGAACAACTGAGTGCCCAAAGATTGATCACAAAGGGTTTAAAGCTGTGAGAATGCCCCAGGTAGGTGTTGTATAAATGTCAGTGGCTGGACCACAGACAACTTCCTTAACTGGTTTACCTACTATAGTTTGCCTCTCATTCTACCTGTCCTTTACACTGCTGCCTGGCAGGTCCTCAAGAGTTAAGTATTAATATATTTCCTGCTCAATAATAATGCATGCTCTTTGTAAGAATGTTTAAGTGTTAGGGGAATATATAACATGAGAAAGTAGGAATATAATCTTACCTCTGAAGAGAAACACTTCTATCAATTTGGCATATGGTTTATTTTTTTTGCAAATATACCAACAGATACATGTTTTGTATGCTTTTTGTTTTTATTAACAGTTTTATTTTAAAAAGCACATTTGTGCATATTTCTTATTTTTACTTATTTTATGAGTAATGTATCATTATCAGTTTTACACAACATTACTTACTGATGTATCTTGTTCTTTTTTTCTTTTTTGAGACAGAATCTTGCTCTGTCGCCCAGCCTGGAGTGCAGTGGCATGATCTTGGCTCACTTCAGCCTCCGCCTCCTGGATTCAAGTGATACTCCTGCCTCAGCCTCCTGAGTAGCTGGGACTACAGGCGCGTGCCCCACACCCAGCTAATTTTTGTATTTTTAGTAGAGACGGGGTTTCACCATGTTGGCCAGGATGGCCTCGATCTCTTGACCTCGTGATCCACCCACCTCGGCCTCCCAAAGTGCTGGGATTACAGGCCTGAGTAAGCTACTACGCCCAGCCTAAAGTCTGAATTGTATTCCATGTTATAGATGTACTATGTATTACTGAACTGGACATGGATCTTGGTGTCATTTGCAACAGTGCTACCATAAATGCCTTTTCATATTTGCATTTGCAAACTTATGTATTTCCATGGGATGTATTCTCTGTGCTGATTATTATTTTTTAATAATCCTTTAATTCTTTCACAGCCCTGTCTGGAAATCTGTGACTTCTGGTCACCTATATCATGAAGTCTACACTAGAGCCAAGAGAAACATAATGTGAGACCTGGAATAATTTTTAAAATTTCAAGAGTATACATTATAAAAAAAAAACAGATGAAAATATTTTAATAGCATTTTACCTAGCCAAATGTATCCTAGATATTATACTTTCACTATGTAGTCAGTGTTGAAACATAAATATTTTACATCCTTCTTTTTGTACTGAATCTTTGAAATCTATGTATTTTACACTTAAAGCACATCTCAGTTTGGACTCTCCATATTTCAAGGGCTCAGGTAGGCACACGTGTGTAGCTACTGATTGGACAGCACATGTCTGCACTCAGCCTGGTACTTACAAAGCTTTACAAATAAGCCACAGTCAGTCAAATAAGCCACATTTGGTCAAATTCAGCCAAACTGCGTTTGCTTCTGACAGTCCCACTTTCTACAGACTTGCAGTGCTTCCTGTTTATTTTTCCTGCATCCTGCCCAGTTTCTTGGGCAGGATTTCTCAGCTTTGGCAATGTTGATGTTTAGGACCACATGATTATAAGTTGTGGGTGCATTGTAGGATATTAAGCAGTGTCCTTGGCCTCTACCCAACAGACACAAGTGGCATCTTCTCCTCCGGAATCCTCCTACCCCATCTGTGGCAACCAAAAATGTCTCTAGACTGAGAAATAATGCTTTAGGGTAAATCACAAATCTCTACTTATCCATTAGGGTTGTTTTAGCCAACTGAATAAGCCTACTGTGACCTACCCTTCCTCTGAACTTGACTTCTTATCCAGGCAGTGTGGTGAATATATGTCATAGGTAAAAAGCCTGACGTGGTCAAAAAGTTTGAGAAATGCTGGATTAAAGAAAATTCAAGGATTTTTTTGTTTTGTTTTTACTATGAGACTTGGTCATAGAGTTTCATATGCTAATGTGCTTTATGCATCTACTAGAGAAGTTTTTCCTTCTAGCATGTCCCAAATTTATTGATCTCCAACAGCCAAGTTGCATCCTCTCATTGTTAGGGAATCCTCCAATATGTAGACTAGGTTGGAGGCACAACAGAGGAAGGAGATTCCCCCATAGTCATGCATAGCATATAACCGAGGTCCAGTCATTGGATGCTCTGAGTGAGTTGAGGAGAATGGCGACTGTGGTGTCAGGCGGCAGCTGCTGTGGCATCTTGGCCAGGCTGTTGCTGTTAAATGCTGGTGGTGTTCTTCCCGCCCTTGGCTCTCTGTTGTTGTCTTTAGTTCTTGTCTGTCTTCTGAGCTTGATTTTCCAACCTCTGCTCAATTTTCTGAGCTCAAACTTTCACTTTTTGTTCTAATCACAAAAGTCAGTTTTCGTTATTTTCAGCAGAAAGATTTCAGGAAATGTTGGTCGAAATAACTTTTTTTTGCCCTCTTGTGTTGGCTTTTATTTTGTATTTTTCACCTCTTCCCATGCCTATGGCTTTTCTCTCTAATTTTCTCCCCAAGGTTTTCCAGGATAGGAGCAACTCTTCTATGCCATTGCATTTTTCACATCATTTGGCACAATGCTTATACTCTGGAAATATTAAATGAAGAAGTTGTATGACTTGCACATGGCACTCAGATATAACCTACTTCATTACACCAAGGAGCTGTGGCTTTCTAGCTGTGTAACTACAGCTAGATACGGTAAAATCCAACTGCTGCTGGATACTTTGAGGCTGATAACTGTGTGATCATGGGCAGCCTGAGAACAACTGGAGCTGAAATGGCCAGCCTGAGGACTGTACAAATAGCATTTTAGATGCCAGAAGAAGTGATTACTTTAAGTGCCAAGATTAACCTACTGGCAATACCTAATGAATTCAGGAATGTAATTGGTAGAAATAGGCAATTGATTACTAAAAAGGAACAATAATTGGGAAATGGCTGATGTCTTAAGGAGGTATAAAGGAAGGTGGGAAACCGTAAAATCATGATGTGACACTGATATGTAAAGCAAAGTGCAAGTATTCACATACATTCAGTAATATACTGTTGTTAAAATATGTAAGTGCATATTAGAAAATGACTATTTAAAGACAACACTAGGGAACAAATTTTGGTGGTCCGTATAGATAGAAAAAAATGGAAAGGAGAAAGCATGAGAAATTTAATCTCTTTTATTTTCTCCAAATTTTGAGGGGGAGGGTCTCTAATATCATGATTTATTTTTTTGTATTTAAAATCAAAATAGAAAATGCACCCCCTTTTGTAGGTGTTACATTTTAGGAATACTATGAAAAATACAAGAACTTCTGTAGAAACACAAATGGAAATGATGGAAAGACTAGAAAGTAGGGTTACAGGGAAAATGACCTCTGTCTCCACTAAGACGTGAACTGGAAAATAAATTGTGAGAAGAGTATTTGAGGACAAATTTATAACCAACACAAGGGCCTAAAAACCAGCAAAATGACATACTAAGATAAATAGTGGGTTTTTTTCCATTGGAGAATTTTAAGAAAAGAGTATCATTGCCTTCCAATTATGGTTTCATGTCCGTTCTCCCCAAAGGCATGTGTACTTAAAACCCCTCTTGACCTCATAAGAAGATTCTTTGGTCCTTATGAGATTATGTGCATTAGAATCACTTCTCCTGGAAAGGAAACGCTAAAGGGTACTTGAATAAAATATTAAAAATTATGAAGGACATAACAAAGACCAATCAGTCCTTTCTTTTCCCTGGACCCCATAATATGGGAACATGGGTTATTTGATGAAATTAAAGAGTAGCAAATTAAGTGCTAATAAAATGAGATAGTCACTTACATAATTCATTGCCATGGGAGGTCACAGAGGCAAATTTTGTGGCTACATTAAATATGGGCCTGGATAATTTTATGACCACTAATATTTTTAGCAGTCAAGGCTGATACTGTGAGAGAAGAAATTCTATTATATTCTCCACTAGATGGTTTGCAGGTACCTCTGGCAAGAGGTCCTTGTGAGTTCTAATCTTTGGTATACTAAAAATTGTGTGTGGTTTTTTTTTATTCTTGAGACAGAGTTTTGTTCTTTGGCCCAGGCTGGAGTGCATTGGTGCCATCTTGGTTCACTGCAACCTCCGGCTCCTGAGTTCAAGCGATCTCCTGCCTCAGCCTCCCGAGTGGCTGGGATTACAGGTGTGCGCCACCACGTCCAGCTAATTTTTGTATTTTTAGTTGAGACAGGGTTTCACCATGTTGGCCAGGCTGGTCTTGAACTCCTGACCTCAGGGGTTATGCCTGCCTTGGCCTCCCAGAGTGCTGGGATTACAGGTGTGAGCCACCACGCCTGGCTTAAAAATTGTTTTTTTAAGGTGAAAGTTCCCAGGAATCCCATTTATACTTCAGTCCTACCTTTTTTTGTAGAGATCCAAAAGTCCTTTCTAGTCAGAAGCAGTGGAGAAAGACATTGCCCGGAATTCAATCATTTCTGGTCTTTGGGAACCACTCGACTTATTTATTGTATACCACCTGTGTGTCAGGTCCTTTGCTTGGAGTTTTAAAAAATCTTTTGGGGGCATAAACATTTGGACACATCAGTGGCATTCTGAGTGAAGGGAATGTACAAAAGGTAGAATGCAGAGTTGCATGGAAGCATAAAGAAGCAAAGGGATGTCTCAACCTGTGAGGTTCAGGGAAGGCTCCCAGAGAAGATGACATTGGAACTGAGTCTTAAAAGATGAGCAGCAGTTCACTGTTCGGCAAAGCAGGGAAGGGCATTCTTAGCAGAAGGAGCATACAGCATGCAGAGAGCCAGAGACAGTCTGGCATAATGTGTCAGGGAACTGCCAGTAGTTTAGGAAGGCTGGATCACAGTGAGAGGAGCGGCAAGGAAGGAGCCGGATGGTGAAGAGTCTTGTGTTTGCCTGAGATCCGTCTCCAGCAGTGGGCCAGTGTTGCCAGAGGTGACAGTGGTGGTGAGTTGGGAGGAGAGAAGAGAAGGGGAAGGACTTCAGGGGTGTCCTATGGCCAATAAAGAACAGCCTCTCGAAGCCTTGCCCCACTAACAGGCCTACCTTTTTTTGATCACAGTCAACAGTTATTTGGCAGCGACCTTGGCGTTCACGTACTCTTTGTTTAACTCATTTTTCTATATCTGCCTGAAGCAGTCTTTACCAGGAACCCAGTCACCATTACCAATCATCAGAGGAAAAAAGAGAGCCTGTAATCCCAGAACTTTGGGAGGCCGAGGCAGGTAGATCAGTTGAGGTCAGGAGTTCGAGACCAGCTTGGCCAACATGGTGAAACCCTGTCTCTACTAAAAACACAAAAATGAGCCTGGCGTGGTGCTGCACGCCTGTGGTCCCAGCTCCTCCAGAGACTGAGGCAGGAGATCGCTTGAACGCCAGGGGTGGTGGTTGCAGTGAGCTGAGATCGTGCACTGCAGCCTCGGCGACAGAAAGAGACTGTGTCAAAAAAAAAAAAGCCTCCCTTGTGTTTGAGTAGGGGCTGTTTCTTATAGGTCTTAAATAAATTAGGATGAAGTCTAGCGTGTCTGGTCTGATTTTCTTGGGCTCTGCTAGAACAAAAGCAGCCCTTGGGTGAGAAAGCAGAGGCAGATTTCATCAGCCTGACCCCAGATTCCCATTTTCTCTGTGAAGTTGGCTCAGCAAACAAGCAAGAAAACGTACAATATCTTTGAGGAGCAGGAGCAGATGGATTGAAATGTTAAAAATCTGGTTTGTTAAATGACTTCGGCTAACAAAATAATTAGAGAGGAAAAGAAGCACCCAAACTCTGTTTCTTCCATAGTGAAATTTAAGTAAGAATATCATTATTAATCACTCAGAGTCCCACTTGCAATTTCTATGCCTTTAATACTGATACTTTTAAGAAGAATGAAATGAAAATGAGTGAATGTCATTTGTAAACATTAGTTTAGATGCAAATACTTACATTTATATTGTTACATGATACAGTATGTGATCAGTTTTCCTCATTACATTTTAAAGAGTTATATAATTAGTGCATTTTTTTCTAATGGGTAACTTTTTCTACAGTACTCTTTTAAGGCTCTTTTAAAAACATGGAATTGCTAGAGGGATACAGAAGTGAAGTTAGTTACAGAAGGTAAATAGGTTCATGCCCAATTTTCTGTGAGGTCCCTTATATTATAGGATATTGGTGGATAAAGTTGAAATACATGTACCAAACACTGTTTGATGTTAGACACCCAAAGATGAGTAAGATCATGGCTAACAATGTACTAAGTACAACAAATAGTTTCTCCTGGACTCCTCGATGAATTGATTACAAATTCTGTGGTAGAGGTCTCTCCAAATGTTAGCTCTGTCTGGGGAGCTGACAGTGTTTTCCCAGTAGGTAATATTTAGACTAGGTCTGAAAGTAGAAATACAGTTAACTGGAAGGGAACGAAGGATAGATCAAGGTAGGAGAGAGCATTTCAGTACAGAAGCAACAGATATCTCTTGAAACGTTAAATGATTTGTTTTCTCTTTTTTTTTCTAACTTCTGTTATATCAGTCGATGTTGTTATTTTTAATACATTTTGAAAAATTCTTCTTTGAAGAACGAATGGGCTGTATCCTGTCAGCTTGTAGTGCTTATTAATCTTGCCAGTAAGAGGACAGTGATCACAGATTCTGTAAGCCCCACCATTAGTTCACTTAAGTATTTATTAATCATTTGCTCTCCTGGGCTGGATACTCAGAAATAAGTCCTTGCTGTCAGAGGTGAGGTACGTGGCTTGGGTAACACACATCTCCCCGTTGTTAGACATGTCTGTGTGATGAATCAATACAGGTTCTTCTAGTTCCAAATGTGTAGGTTGGTATGGAAGCAATTGTGGTTTTTGCCTTTGAAAGTAACGGCAATGATTTTGCATGAAGTGTGCCTTTTGTTGACTGCACTTCCTTCAGCAAGGTTGTTTATTTATAGTTGTACGAAAAAGAAACAGAAGCTTTAAGAAAATGTTGATGTCAAATGATAAATGTATCTTTTCAAGGACCATGTAAAAATTGGTGACTATATTTAATGAAGCTCTAAGTTTCAAAAGTGTTTTCCTGTCTATTTTAGACCTTAGCTGGATCTCCAAAATACAGGTGAATCACCCGGCAGTTCTGAGGCGTGCGGAACAAATCCAGGCTCGCAGAACTGTGAAAAAGGAGTGGCAGGTAAGGGTTCTTCTTGAGCATTCTGTGCCTGTATTTTACAATGCATGGTCTCTTCCCTCAAGGCCACAATATTGAATTTTGCTCAAGATGCATCTAAACGTAAAAGATTGCAGCTGTCCATGGCTTATTTTAATAATTCATATATGATGATGATGGGTTGGAGAAAGATAACACATTTATCCAAACAAGTTAAAAATCTTATCACTCTTGAGTGGCAAAGCCGCAAATGAATTTGAGGCATCTTTATTCATGAGTGAATTAAATGGCATATTTTCTCAACACATTTATTCAGTTTTTTAGACATGCCTTCTTTGGTTGTCTTCTATTTTAATTTTAAAGCCCTAACATCTAAACCTGATGTGTCCACTGTTGAGGCCCATAGGTATGAGTTGACCTTTCTTGACCATCATATTTACCTTACTATTACTTTCCATAAATCATTTTTCAAAATTCCAAAAGTGATGTTTCGTAGAGTCCTTGTGGTCAGCATTTTCTTCAGTATATCCCAACCAAAGACATGCTGTGTAGGATTAAAAGGAATTCTGAGTTCATTTTACAAGTGAGGCAGAATATTGCGATTGAATCCTTTAGAGTGGATTTCATATTTTGCTCATCCTAAGAAATATTCTGATTGAAAAGATAAAAGGAAATTCATCAGGCTGAGTTGTGAAATATGAATGTTGTTTTAAAAATGGAATTGGATTACATTGAAAAACAAAACACAAAAAAACTCGGAAACTTAGAAATAATAATTTCATTCCAGATTCCAAGGCAGGAGGTAAAATGTAAAATAGAAACCTTCTTTCAGACTCTTCTATGTCAGGGTAGCTATGATGGGTGAGATGGAGCAGCCAGAAGTGGGGAGACATGGGCTAATTGGGGGTTTCAATTTGGGATATTTGTGGGAGAAAAAAATGTTTCAGGCCCTTTCTCCCTCTTGTTTTATTTTGAGTAGTGTTCATCCTATTAATGGCTCTTGGACTGTGTTTATATCATATATCAGAATATTCCACAGAACAGTGTAGACCTAAGATAGTAACACTCATACTTGTCTACTGATTCCCTACTAACCAGCTGGGTTGGAGGTTTATTTATTTATTACATTTACTTTGTTTTTGCTTTTCTTCAAACCAGGCTGCTTGGCTCCTGAAAGCTGTTACCTTTATAGATCTTACTACACTTTCAGGTGATGATACATCGTCCAACATTCAAAGGCTCTGTTTTAAAGCCAAATACCCAATCCGGGAAGATCTCTTAAAAGCTTTAAATATGCATGATAAAGGTAATGTTGTGTGTGAACTCTGTGGTGGTTACCTGCTTACAATACTGTCTTACTAAATCTAAGAAGACTTAAGATACAGCTGCTAATGATAGCAGTGATAGAATCCATGATAGAAACTCTTGCTGTGTATATATAGACAAATAATTGAAATTCTTCTCAGAAAAACAGCAGGAAGAGAATCTGAGTCTTTTTTTTTTTTTTTTAGGTCACTCCTTCCATCCATGGATTAAAGTGCTTGGTAGAGAGTGCCTTTATATTTCTTTTCAATTTTCAGTTTTGGGAAATTTCTGTGTGGTGACTCTAAAATACTGATTCTGATTCCCTAGCCACCTGTGAAAAAGCCAGTCTCATTACTTAATAATCACATTTCATACATAAAGTATTTTCTGTGAGTATATGAAATACTTCTGAAAATAAAATGCAAATGAGAAATATTGCCTGCTTGTACATTAGGTTAGATCTTTTAAAAAAAAAAAGTCATATTCACTGCCTTAGTGTACATGAAAGAAGGACTTTTCTAAAGTTGCCAAAGTTTAGAACCTTAGCATTTTGGGGATGTTGGACACATGTGAGAATTGATTCCCTTGTTTTCTAGATAAGGAAACCAAGACCTGGAAGGCCAAGTGGCATTCCCAAGACTATGTCTTATTTCTTGCTCGGCTGGTTTTGGGAGCCAGATCTCCATCCCATGGAGTATGCTTCATGGCTTCTGAGTGCCTATCTGCTGTGAGTGCAACTAGAGAGTTGAATTGGCCCAGTGCAGGTCTTTTATCCTGAATAATCTGTAGATAACATACAAACCTAAACAACTCTACAGCTTTTGAAAAGTGTTATGTGTCTTTCGAGTTGGCAATAAAAATACCACCTTATTTATTACACTTAAAAATAACTTGGTGTAAGGTCTTATGATAGTACTTTGTTTTATAATGACTAATTGATTTCTAAATTTTTTTTAATTGATGAACTTGTTTCTTAAAATGAGGGCTTCCGTTTCAGATTTTATTATTCCTTGCAAAAGAGGGAATAGGATTAGTTAAATGTCATTTTTGTGGTACCACTTTCTAAATTTCACTTATGTTTTTCTTCATCTTTCCTTCTTCAAACTGTCCTTTCTTCAGATTGTCCTGTGTGAATGCTCTATAAATCTGGATTTTGTTATCTACATGAAATGTTTTCATTTAGTCTTGACCACCAAGTTTACTATTTAGACATTTTTAGAAAGCAGTACTACATTAATCTCAAAGAAGAGTATATCAAACTTGTTTTTGTGACTAACAATGAGAAAATGATTCATGTTGTCAAGAACTAGAAGGGAATGTGGAAAGTAAAAATCTTTAAATTTATTGCAGCATCGTGGGGGAATTATTTTTTCTCTCATTTGATTTTTGCCAACGTTGTGATATAAATAATAATTAAATGCGTGTTGTGTGAGTTGAACTTCATTTAAGGTTGGCTGTTCCTACGTTTTCCTGGTAGGCATTACTACAGCCGCCGTTTGTGTTTATCCCGCCCGGGTGTGCGATGCCGTAACAGCGCTCAAGGCTGCAGGCTGTAACATCCCGGTGGCATCAGGTAAAACGTCTTGGGGCTTTTGTTATTTTTAAAATATGTTTCCAGTTCTTCATACAATGGGGTATTATATATAGTTTTGTACTGTGATTTAAATTAGTTTCATGTATTTAATTAGTTGTATTTATTCCTGATTTTAGTATATATTAATTACTTAGTAAGTATAGGCAGATATATTTTTTCCCAAGAATACAGAACTGCATTCCTATCCTTAAGGAAACTCATTTAGGAGGAATAGTCAGGTAAAGAAAAAAACTCATAAGGCATGACATATTGTATTGATATATATACACACATACTAACACACATATGCATGTTCTGTTTTATATATATGTAAGCTATAACAATAAGGATATGCAGGCCTGGCCTAAGAAAAGTCTTTACAGCTTTAGTTTGGTAAATATGTATCCGTGTGTACGTGGATGGATGAATAGACAGATATAAAATTAGATTCTTGTTTTAAGAGATGTTAGAGGAATATCTTGATTCTTTTTTTGTTGTTGTCGTTGTTGTTGTTTTTGAGACAGAGTCTCACTCCGTCACTGGGCGCTAGGCTGGAGTGCAGTGGCGCGACCTCGGCTCTCTGCAACCTCTGCCTCCTGGGTTCAAGCAATTCCTGCCTCAGCCTCCCAAGTAGCTGAGACTACAGGCGTGTGCCATATGCCCAGCTAATTTTTTTGTACTTTTAGTAGAGACAGGGTTTCACCATGTTGGCCAGGTTGGTCTCGATCTCTTGACCCTGTGATCTGCCTGCCTCGGTCTCCCAAAGTGCTGGGATTACAGGCGTGAGCCACCTCACCTGGCCTCTTGATTCTTTAAAAAGGGAGTCTAGGATTACATCTATAATCCCACCACTTTGGGAGGCTCAGGCAAGAAAACTCAGTAAAGCCAGAAATTTGAGATCAGCCTGGGCAACAAAGGTCTCTACAAAAAAATTAATTAAAATAAGTAAAAATTTAAAAGGAGTTCATAAAGATCACTAGTTTATTAGGAATACATTAAAAGAAAATGGTGCACAGTATTTATATAGAATTGATTTATGAGGATTCCCAAAGTATTTGGCAGCTACATCTGTATAGACCTTAATTTTTCATTAGCCTTGGTCAGTTGAATTTTTGCTTTCAACAACAGAGAAACATGATTTCCGCTAAGGTGGCAGACCTAAGGAATTTTTTAAAATTTTTTTATGAGACGGAATCTCGCTCTGTCACCCAGGCTGGAGTGCCATGGTGTGACCTCGGCTCTCTGCAACCTCTGCCTCCTGAGTTCAAACAATTCTCCTGCCTCAGCCTCCCAAGTACCTTGGGCTACAGGTATGTACCACCATGCCAGGCTAATTTTTGTACTTTTAGTAGAGATGGGGTTCACCATGTTGGCCAGGCTGGTCTCAACCTCCTCACCTCAGGTGATCCACTCACCTCGACCTCCCAAAATGTTGAGATTACAGGCAAGAGCCACCACGCCCGGCCCCAAGGAATTTAATATCAAGGAAACATAAGAGGTATCTAGAAACAGGGATGGAGAGTTAATGATGTGCATTTAAAAGATGTTACTATTTTTCAAGAGTGTAGTTGTGTTTTCATTTTCCTCTTATTTATACTTGGATCTGCTCTTCCTAACCCTGGCCTTGCCTCAATTTTGTGGACTAATTAATTAGGTGTGTTTTCCTCTTGCATTCTCTTTTCTTTATTCTCATATGCCAGGCTGGTTGTTTTTAAGATAGGCAGTGGGAGGAACACATATGACAGTTTGTTTACCACAGCTGAAGAGGTTCATGAGTGAGTTAATCACAATAAATCAAGAGTAAATGAGTTAATCAAGATAGCTAACTTGATCAAGATTTGGATCCAGCACTAGTGTTCACTAAGACAGGGATACAACTACTATTTTAAGAATATCACTGTGAAGATAACGTGGTTTCTTAGGTACTAGTTACTTAATGCACCTTCATGAGCATCTCTGCAGCATCTTAATTTCAGGTCTTCCAGAAAATGATAGTATTTGTCCTAACACTAATACAATATGAGAGAACATTCTATTTCTTCATACTTATGCATGACGTAAGTGATGTTCTTAAGTGTCATTAATGCATTGGTCTTTAAATGCTGATGTTTGGGGTTTGGAATTCTTTGATGAACTACTGACCAATTGAAATTTGTTTTCTTTTCCCCCACTTCCTCATGTTTCTTCTTCCCTCTTTCCCTCTTTCTTCCTTTTCTTTCTTATCTCTATTAGTGGCCACTGGCTTTCCAGCTGGGCAGACCCATTTGAAGACACGATTAGAAGAGATCAGATTGGCTGTGGAAGATGGAGCTACAGAAATCGATGTGGTAATTAACAGAAGCTTGGTGCTGACAGGCCAGTGGGAAGGTAGGTGCATGCTCTTACCTAAGAGAGTCACAGTTCTTCCCTGGTGAATCAGATGATGAGATAAGCCGTAGTATGTTTTAGAGGTCACTGTTCTAGGTGACAAGTTAGTAGATCAAAGGGTGAATTTAGGAGAAAGCATGGCTGAGATTACTCATCCTTGTGCCCCTCATAAATCTAGGCAGTTGCCTATCTGCATGAACTTTTCAGATCCTTTTGAGTGCTTTGGTGAATAGTTAACTTCCATGCAATAGATTCACAGCTTCTAAAACTATTTTATTTTACCAATATGCTTTTCCTTTAGAAGGGAAAAATTACTACGATTCTGTACTGTTTTGTTACTCAAAACATACCTCACTCCAGGCAAGTCTTTTATGCAAAGTTTATTTGAATACGTTGGAGGAAACTTCCCTTTTTTATGTTAATTTCTGCAGTCTTTGAAGAGGTGGGATTATTAAGTTAACAAAGTTTATTTTTATTTCTAGCATTCTCACACAGCTCCGATGACTGTTATGAGATTAATGATTCACTCTCACATTAGAATACAATAAGACATTGCCCTTTCCAGCAATAGGCTTTTGTTTTTTAAAGTAAATATTAAAGAATCAAATAGATTTTACCTCTGTCTTAAGTATATTTTGTATACTAAAGATGAGGTCATTGGTAGCTAAAAAAGTACAATTATATCTTTCAAAAAAGTCATTATAATAAATAGTTTAAGCAAAAATTTTTAATGAAATCACAAGTTAAAGCATATATTGTGTCTTTATATGTGTGTATATCAAATAAAAGGCATATTTTATTCTAATTATGGAGGATATACCTACTCACGGTTTAAAACAAAAATCCCCACTACCCATAAAAGAAGTAGATATTCCTTACAATCTCACTCCCTTGAAATAACCCCTGGTAACAATGCAGTGTGTTACTTTCCACACTTCTCTACAGAGTATGCTATCCCCACACTCTCTTAAAGTTTAAATAAAAGATAGAATTATATCTCTTATTTAACCTGCTTATTGGACTTGCCTGTATCTCATGGGTACTTTCCTGTGACTCTTTCTCTCCATCTATATCGGTAAAGCCTTTCTCTGTCTTATTTGTGAAGCCTAATTCCATTGATTATCAATTATGAATTGCTTTTGGTTATGAAGTAGCAAAGGTTCAGTCAGTGGTTTTAAACCCTCAGTATTTACTCTCTCATATAAAGTCTAGAGGTAGGTATTTCACGGGTGTGCAGCAGCTCCACACAGTTCTTGGAGACCTGGGCTGTGTTTATATTCCAGTTCCAAAGCATGCGGCTTCTGATGTCAATATTAAGGGAACTTCCTTGTTAGAGATGCCTTCTGAAGCTCCAGCCCCTTAGACTCATCTTCTAGCCCATGTCTCGTCAAGTCTCACCTGGCACCTTTGCCCATTGGCCTGAGCTGAGTGACTTGGCCATTCTTGGCTGCAAGTAAGCTGGAAAATAGAGTTTTTAGCTTGGAATATTAGCTACATTCCTGTACATTCCCATTTCCATTGCCTTCCCTCCACTGCCCCCAAGTTCCCCATTAATATTCATCAATGTTTATAATTCTTGCCAGGTTTAAATTCTTGACAGTTCACAAATATCTTTTTGTATTTTATTTTCCTTTTTATGATTGTTCATGTGTGTTTTTTAGCCAATTGCAGTCATTCTTAAAAGGCATATTTTAACAGATGTCTCTGTTCCTATATATTAATTTTGCTTATCTGCTTTTAGTCATGGATTTCACTAAGATCTAAGGCTTGAGTTAAAAAGAAAAAGTAAGCATAATATTTAAAACAAATCTGGCAATAAACTTTAAGTGATTTAGTTGTACACAAACCTATATGTCCTTTATATCTTAAGCAAGTGTAGATACAGAAATAGAGTTTATATTATACCAACACCTTTTATTAAGCAGTTGTGTATATAGAAATATGGTTTATATTATACTACTAACTGGAAAATAAAATACAATAGGAGATGGGTTTTGATGTAATGACCGTCTGTACCTTAATGAACCAGGAATGGTTGTTTTTAAGAACTGATAATTTCCCAATAACAGGCATTTATGCAAAATATAATGACACATCTTTGTCCTGGACCATACTTCTCTATTAACTCTTTGTATGGTGTTAATAACCTCTTGACCCAAAACAAATTGAAAAGGAACATTTAGTACTAGAAATTTAATTCTAAATAGAAACCTGAAATGACTTAGGCCTTTTTTCACTGCAATATTTTGTCTTAATTTTGATTTGCGATTTGATTACATATTGTATTTTTCAGTGTCATGTTTTAATATATGAGCCTAAAATTAATTTCTTGGAATTTGTGGTTGGAAATGTCTGTCAAGCAATTGCATTTTCAAATCCAGGGCCGTCTCCCTTGTGCAATGAGGTTTGTGGGATACTTGTTAAAGCACAATAGAAAGAACTTCATTTTATTTTGTTTTTTTGAGTTCTGGGGTACACATGCAGAATGTGCATGTCTGTTACATAGCTAAATATGAGCCATGGTGGTTTGCTGCACCTGTCAACCCATCACCTAGGTAGGTATTAAGCGCCGCATGCGTTAGGTGTTTTCCCTAATGTGCTCCCTGCCTCCACCCTCCCCTGACAGGCTGCACTTTGTGTTGTTCTCCTCCCTGTGTCCATGTGTTCTCATTAGGAACCTCATTTTTTAATCCTGGCCATTCAGAGTGGTCTTAACCGTTTCTCATGGACATGAGAGTCCGGAGTTTAAGGTATGAACTCAGGGAGGAGACTGGAGTTGGGTGGTGGGGGAGGTCTCATATTCCTCTCTGTGTTCTCCTTAGTGACCATTTAAAATGTCCACTTTCCTGAATTTCTAACTTTTCCGCCCTCCTTGAAGCTCCTTCACTGTTAGCATATGAACTACCTGCTACCTCTCAGAAAATAAAATCATCAGACAGGAACGCCCTCTGGGTCCTTGCATCAGGGTTGCTTTGCTTTGCTTTTTCCTTTACTCCTTCCTAAATTCAGTCCCTCCACTGTGCTGTGGCTGTCATCTCCCCCTACATTTTCAGAAGCCCTACTGTATCTGCTGGGCATTCTTTCTTCTGTGTCATCAGCCTCTCTCCGCCAGCTCATTCCCATTAAGCATTTAGACATGCTAAAGCTTTTCTTAGCCACTTAAGAAAGAAAGCACATGCGAGCTTTCCCTTTCCTTCATCCCCAGCCACCTCCTCCTTTCTTCTCTTCCCTCCACGACTGAAATTCTGAAACAACAGCCAGGCGTGGTGGCTCACACCTGTAATCCTAGCGCCTTGGGAGGCTGAAGTGGGCACTTTGGGAGGCCTCATCAGCTCTCGTGCAGCTGCTGACACTGCTCGGTGCTCTGGTTCTGCAGCGTTGCTCAGGGGTGGGATGTCCTCACTTGAGGTCAGGAGTTCGAGACCAGCCTGGCCAACATGGGAAAACCTCAGCTCTACTAAAAATACAAAAATTAGTTGGGCATGGTAGTACATGCCTGTAATTCCAGCTGTTCTGGAGGCTGAGGTGAGTGAATTGCTTGAACCTGGGAGGCAGAGATTGCAGTGAGCCGAGATTGCACCACTGCACTCCAGCCTGGGTGACAGAGTGAGATTCCATCTCAAAAAAAAAAAATCTGAAAAGAGTTATATTTATTTGTTTGTCTTGAGAAGTTCAAACTAATACACTAATGACCTCTCATCTCATGTCCAGGGCATACTCCCCAGTTGTTTATTTTGCATTACCATGTAACAACATGTGACAAAGCAGACTGTTTCTTCCTTCTGGTAACACTTTCTAGTGATGGCTGTAGTGACTACATTCCTGAGGTTTTTCTTTCTGCTTTTGATTACCCCTGCATCTCATTTTCAAGCTTCTCCACCTCCTCGGTCATCCCTGAAGTGTCCATGGTTCTCAAAATCTCAGATTCTGAAGTTCTCAGATTCTGACCTAGTGTGACTTTTCCTCAACATTGGTGTACTTTCCTTTGGAAATGTCTTTTCCTTGCTGATTTCAGTTACATTGCTTATGCCAAAGTCAGCCATACCTCCTGAGCACCAGAGCCACCTGGACCCAGGGCCACCTGACTCCAGAACTCGTATTCCATTGTCTCATTACACTGTGGCATTTCACCCATCATTTACGTATAAGTAGACATTCAAAATCAGTGAACCTTGACAAAATCAGAGAAATCTAGCTATTTTAGAAATAAATCCATTAGTCCAGGCACAGTGGCTTATGCCTGTAATCCTAGCACTGTGGGAGGCTGAGGCAGGCAGATCACTAATGCCCAGGAGTTCAAGACCAGTCTGGGCAACATGGCAAAACCCCATCTCTCTTTAAAAAAATGCAAAAATTAGCCAGGCATGGTGGTTTGTGCTTGTAGTCCCAGCGACTGAGGGTGGGAGCTGAGGACCCCTTGAGCTTAGGAGGCAAAGCTTGCAGTGAGCCATGATTGTGCCACTACACTCCAGCCTGGGCAACAGAGTGAGACCCTGTCTCAAAACACACACACACACACACACACAGTTAAAAAGCACTTTCATTTCCCTGACTTTCTTAACAATTTTTATTAAATACAATTTATTTTTTTGTTGATTATTCCAAACTGCTTCATTTCTGATCATATTATCCCAGAATATAATAATGCTTTCAGGGGCCAATGGAATCTCTGAGATGATTGGCCTCATAGCTCACAGTCCAGACTCTTGTGCTTTTTGATTTCTGTATCTTCTTTTTTTTTTTTTTTGCCTCCTCCTTAGTGGTTAAGCTTTTTACTGTCAGATCATGTTGAGCTCATGACTGCACACTGTCCTTCCCTGCCAGTCCTTCTGTCACTGCAGTCCAGCTGGACTTGGAAATGTAGACAACCATATTTCTCACTTATCACCGTAATTTTAACTGAATAGGGTGTGGAATGTATTGTTGGTTCTCAAAATTATAATACCTGACAAGCACTTTCAAATGATTTGCTCCAGCTCCTTTCCTCACAGAATCTAGCATATCACCCTGGGCATTTGTGATATCAGAATGGAGGTGTGGACATGCGGGAGGAATAGGCTCCTAAATGGGGAAAATCTCTCTAGGTGATTTTGTTCCCCTTCCTCAGCAGTGCCATGTCCTTATTAAGAAGTACTAACTCAGGCGCAGTGGCTCACGCCTATAATCCCAGCACTTTGGGAAGCTGAGGCAGTTGGATCACAAAGTCAAGAGATCGAGACCATCCTGGTCAACATGGTGGAACCTGTCTCTACTAAAAGTACAAAAATTAGCTGGGCATGGTGACGTATGCCTATAGTCCTAGCTACTCAGGAGGCTGAGGCAGAATTGCTTGAACCCAGGAGGTGGAGTGTGGTGAGCCGAGATCGCGCCATTGCACTCCAGCCTGGGTAACAAGAGCGAAACTCTGTCTCAAAAAAAAAAAAAAAAAAAAATGAAGTACTAACTCAGGACTCTTTATTCTTTTCTTTATTTTTTTGACATAATCCTAATTCTTAGTTGCATATACTTTAGGTGCCAGATCTTGGAAGCATTGTTGAATTTACAAACAACAATGAAACTCATACATTGAATAAATTCATATATTATATGTAATTCCCAATTTATATGTTGTATGTAATTGTAATTTCCAATTACATGCAGTATATGAATTTATTCAATGTATGAATTTACATACATACATTATTATTACTAATACTAATTAATTAATTAGTACATATCATATTTTCCGTATGTTTCTATGCATTTAGCCTGTATCTGCAGTTAGCAGGAAGGAGAATTTGATGAATAAAGTGTTATTCTGGTGAGTTTGGCTAAGAAGTGCATCTGCTTCCTGTGCTCTTGAGAAAAGAAGACTTTCCTCTCCCTAGGATGATTGTGCTCTCTGATAAAGATAGCATTCAAACGGGGTCATCACTCAGCCAGCCAGCCAGGCCACCCAGTCATTCCTGGTGTCACAGTGAGACCCAGAACAAATGCACTGTGCGGTAAGAAGGGAGAACAGTACTGGGAAAGCAGGAATAGTTGAAAGCTGCATCTTTGCATTAGACAGCTCTTGGTTGGAATCCTGACTCTACTATTTATTCTTGGACAGGTTCTTCTCTTTGTCTTCTGTTCCTTCTATGTAAAATGCAGATGATTGACACCTACTTCACAGGGTTAGAATAGGGAAGAAATTAGATATATGTAAAATGATTATCTTGTTGCTTGCTCCAGATGAAGCCCTCCTTGCCAGCTGCAATGTTGCCTTCTCCTCCCTCCTCCTGCCCCGATGATGGTCTGTTGTAAAGTGAAGTGACACATAGCACATGTGTTGAGTGAATAAAGTGGAACTCAAAAGACTTGGGTTTTAGTCTTTAAGATTTTGATAAGTTATACCTACACCTTGGGTAAACACTTCTCTCTGCTTCCATGTAAACGTTACAAATGAGGGGATAGGACATAATGATTTTTACAGCCCTTTACATCTATAATCATCTTTGATTTTAAGTTTGGTGTTTTCATTTTCAGTGAATACTATTCCCATGATTAGTACATGTAATACAATATTTCTTTATGGTGGTGTTGAAGTTGACATCTGAGGTGCATTCCTTAAACAGTTCTTTAAAGAAAGCGTTCACCAGAAGTGGTTCATAATCTCATAAATCTTATTGAGCAGGTTTTAAAAATTGAGTAATTTCCATGTTCTGTAAGTACAGAGGTGTTCATTTTACTTTTTTTAATGACCTCTTTCTGTTGCATGTGTTTACCTAATATATTTACTAGTGACACAGAAATGCTATCAGATTGCACTTTGTTCAGGAATCTAGCTCCATGAGCTGAGGACCTAGAGCTGGGTTTACTAGTTTTAGGAGACTCATTCCACACTGGAGCACCAGCAGATGAAGTTCCAAAGGTGGCTAGGATTGTCTCTGACATTTTGCATCATCTTATGTTCAATGAGCAATTGGAAGTACTGTTGGTCTCCTGTATCCAGCGCCTCATGTACTTTTCATCTCTTTCAATTGTTTACCCCTGAGTTGCTCTCTCTTAAATCTGGCCTGTGAAGTACATAATTCATGGCTATCAAACATTTTAGGGTAAGAGAATGAAATATCAGCACCAAAGGCACATTACTTTTCATTTTCTTGCATGAAGAGAATCCTAAAGATATCGATTCTGGGCAATAATCTGTTTTTCTTTTTTGCCGATTCTACACAAGAAGGATGGTAGAAAGAGCATCTCAACAATATATTGGTATATTTCTTTTATAGAGCGTTAATCATATCTTATTAGAAAACCAATCTGTAAATCTGTCAACATTTTTTGGGGAGGAATTACATAATCTATAATTTGTGGTTTCTCTGTTTTGGGAGTTGTATGTAACAGAAGTTCTGGAAATACTTATGACAACTGTATGCTTTTATGGTTTTTATTTTTATGCTACAATTCTCCAAAACTTCAGATACTACTGATAAAAATGTGTGTCTTGTCTCTTGTAGGTTATTTTAGTATCTGGTGTTTTAGCTCATCGCTGCCTTGGTCTTACATGTGAGATTAATTAGTTGCTTTGGAGGACGAAACTGTGTTCTTGAACATTTTGTGACTTTTTTAGTTTAAAAGGTTGTTGTACAATTTTATATTAAGTGTTTTACTGTACATATAATTATCTTAAGAGTTATTTTCAGTCCATTCTTGTGCAGTGTTGAACATCTTCCTGATACTCAAAAAATAATTGCTTAGATGTGTTCGTTAACAATTATTTTTTTAAGTGCCTTTGAATAGCATGAAATGTAAAAGGAAATATACTTTATGACTTTTAGATAGGAAACAGTCTTTAGATACTTGGATTCTTACTTAAATCATAATTTTATACATGTGAGTTTTACTAACAGAGTTTTTTGATGTCTAGAGCAGTGCTCTTCCAAAATACTTAGCAGATTGCTGGCTGCTTCAAAATTGAGAAGATAACTCTCCTTTCAGGTGGACCCTAGAGAGAAGCAAGTTAATTTTATTTATTTATTTATAAGTGCTTTTAGCTTTTTGAGATTTTTTAAATTTCCATTTCCTTTTTAAAAATATACTATTCTATTTTTTTATGTTAATAATTAGCTCATTAAAAAAGAAAACTGAAAAAAAGCCAGGTACACCCTATTTCCAACTCCATCTCGCCTTTCAGATTGTTCAAGATACACACATGTTCGTTGTATATCAGTAGACCTAGTTCTTTCCATGTTGTTATCAGAGGTCAACACCGAACTACCAAGTAGATATTTTTCCTTTGATTTAAATTCAGATTCCATTCCGGCAAAGCAACACAAGAAAACCTAACGTCTAGTCTTAGCTTCGGGGGAATTAGGTTCTCCAGGTAAGAGGTGAAAATAGAGAATAAATGGTGTTTCCATCTTTATTCAGAAAGTCATTATTTTCACCAAAAAGGGGCCAAGGCAGAAAATCCAGGTTGTAAAACCTGGAAAAAGGAGTGTCCACCCCATGGGACATTTATAAATTGATCACTATGACAGCAGCCTTTTCTAGAGGTAATAATGTCATTAAGTTGTGATAAGTCTCCAGAAACTCCAACAGCCCTGGATTAAGAACATCTAGAAGTTGTTCAGATGACACAAATTTCTGTTTTCTGTTGTTAAGCCTTCCATGGTGCCTTTCTGTGGCATCTACTATCGTTTTTTTGTTTGTTTGTTTCAAACCTCTTTTCAAATCAGGAAATATACATACAATACAAGATTATTTCCCTCACCTATGCTCCTAGGCTCTTGTCTTGATAGCCAGTATTACCAAATCTATCAGGTAGACTGCTGGCTAACTGGGATGTCTGCTGGAATTTCTGGAGGTGGAATAGCAAATGAGTTCATCTGGCAAAGAGAGCATCTGAAGGTCCATGCAGTTTTGGCAAGAAAACACAAAGTCGCACACATAATTCAGGGATGGGGAGTCTTTTGTCACTGAAGAGGCCATCTTTGGATGTCAACTCTTTTTTTTTCTTTTTTGAGACAGAGTTTTGCTCTTGTTGCCCAGGCTGGAGTGCAATGGCGTGATATTGGCTCATTGCAACCTCTGTTTCCCGGGTTCAAGAGATTCTACTGCTTCAGTCTCCCAAGTA
>PVKP010018474.1:14969-44325 GCA_004027715.1 Plecturocebus donacophilus | reverse complement strand
AACATCATAGGGAGAGTTTATTCTACTTTAGTATTTTATATTAGAAAAATCTGATTTTAAAATAGTGAAAGTGGTGTTTCAAAATGATTTCTATTTATTTCTAATTTCTTAATGTTTAATAGCATATAAAAAGGTAAATATCAAATGGACTTTATAGGTGCTTAAACTTGGTAATATAATAACTCCTTCAGTAAGCAGTTTATTATGAAAGATACAAGTCAAAAAAGAAAAGGACAATGCAAACAGAGACATCAATATGTTTCCCTCAAGTTTAAAATTAGTAATTATTTTGGAAGTTCCAGTTAACTTCCTTATTCTGTCTCCGTCTTGGTAGTCCATTTTTTTGTTTAGGGCTCTCTCAATTAAACCCTGTAACTTCAGAGAAAGTTCAGGAGAATAGTGCATTATTGATATTACAGAAACAGTTGTTACTGATCAATATGTTTTGAACCACATACAGAGTATATCTTTAAGGACATAATTCATCAAAAACAGGCTTACTGGAGCTCCTCATACTATTTTCACTGATTTTTTCTTCTCTAGGAAGACATGGTAGATAGTCTATATGTGACACAAGAATTATATTCAAAATGAAGAAGTCAGATAGTCAGTTACAAAGGAAAAAAATCAAGTATAAGTGTTCGAAAAGAGGAATACCATTGAATTAAATTCTCATTCTCATGTTTTAATATCCTGTCCAGATTATATAATCAAATGACTTATAATTATTTAAAAAATTTCACATAAAGAATACCAGATTCTTGGTGTGAATTTTGTTTGTGAGTTACTATGTGAAATAGAGGTAGAAAATTACTTTTATTTAGTTTTCCAATTACCACTAAATAGCTTATTTTTAAATTTAAAATTAAGTATACATATACATTGACAAGTATGTGTTTTATATACTTGTCTGTTAAAGCAAATTTTAAAAGAACTAGTGGAGTTCACATTGTAAAAATGTCCTAAAGTAATTCCTATTGTACTGCAAATAATTGGTTTATAAAGGGAATAATAACCTTCTAATCTTGCAAATCTGTATCCTCGTATACAATGTTAGCTTAAAAATCAAGATAATATATTCTTTTCAATATTCACCAAGAATCTGAAATGAGGGTTAAAGGAAAGTAGTATATCTTCAATTACTTTACAAGATAGAATATTACCACTCCTCAGAAATAGAAGGAAAAAAACTGATCTTTAAGTGACGTTTGTTGCTTTTAGAACAGTGAATTAGTGCAGATATTTTAGGTCACAATTTGCATTTTAGCCCCAATATCTGCCCCAGTAGTCCATTATTCTAACTTTCAAATTAAAGGTGCAACCCAACCCATCACTGTTGTAAACGGCTTGGATGAAATGTCTTCCTGGATAAAGAAATGCTTTTTGAAAAAACAAGAGATGCATGCATTGCAGCTACCTGTGACAACTTACTCAAATAGCCATGGAATGCAAGAACAGTTCACTTTGCATATTCTCTCTCTCCTGGTTCAACCTTAATTTGAGAACGTATGACCACATAGCCTCCCCACTGTTTCCTCAAAACTTCTTATTTATCCAATCCATCTGATGCATTGCCCCAGTATAGTACAATCTTCAATAAAGATTTTCTTCCTTGCCTGGATTGGTAGTACATTGTTTTGTATTACTGAGCAGTAGTTCATCAAATCCGTATATTTGATGTATTTATTCATGCACCAATGAATGGACTTTTAAGTTATAATCCATTCATTTGCTATTTTGAATAAAGATACTATGAATATTTGAGTACAATTGTTGGTGCGGACATACATTTTCATCTCCATTGAGTAAATACCTAGAAAGTGTTATTTCTTTGTCTTGTGGTAAGTATATATTTACCTTTAAGAAACTGCCAAATTACTTTCCAAAGTTGCCTTAACACTTGGTATTTGCATGAGCAATATATGAGATTGTTATTTGTGCCACATTTTCACGAAAACTTAGTACTGTTAGTCTTTCCAGTATTAGTCACTCTAGGGGTTGTATAGTGGTATCTGACTATGATTGTCATTTGCATATTCCTAATGATTAAATACATTGAATATTTTATTACACGTTTATTAGTTATGGAATATCTTCTTTTGTAAACTATCTGTTCGACTCCTTTGCCCATTTAAAAATATATTAATATTTAGTATGGACTTCTTTCTATATGTTCTGCAGGTAATTTTCCCAGAGAATAACTTGCCTTTTCATATTTCGAAAAGTGTCTTTTGAAGAGCACAAGTTCTAAAGTTGATTAGGTAGACTTCATCATTATTTTGATTTGAGTCTTTGGTAACTTACATAAGAAGTCTTTCTCCATTCTAAGAAAATCTTCCCCTATATTGTCTTCTAGAAGTTACATAATTTTGGTTTTTGTATTTAGATTTTTGATTCATTTCAGGTTACTTTTGGTAAATAGCATGAGATAACAGTCATTTTTTTACATATGGATATCTAATATTTTCCACATTACATGTTGAAAAGCATATACTTTCCTCCCTGAATTACCTGAGATCAGAAATTGGCCACATAAGATGGGTCCTATTTGCAGACTCTATTCCATTCCACTGATATTTCTATCTTTATGCCAACATCGCATTCACATCGTTTTATAGTAAATCTGGAAGTTAGGTATTACAGATACTCCCACTTTGCTTTCCCTTTGAAAATTACTTTGGCTATTTTAGCTCCCTTGCATTGCTATGTAAGTTTTAGAATCTTCTTTTTAACCTTAAAAATCTGTTGGAATTTTTACTGGAATATCATTAAAATATGAATCAATCTGGGAAAATTGATACATCAACGATATTGAGTCTCCTGATCATGGCGTCTCTCTTGACTTATTTGCACTTCACTTACCTCTCTTCACTTTTCTGCATTCAACAATGTTTTGCGGTTTTTGGTATAAATATCTTGTATGTATCTTAGTCAGTTTATCCTTACATATTTCATGACATTTGATGCTACTTGAAATGGCATTGTAGTATAAATTCCACTATTAAATTGTTTGTGGCAAATACATAGAAATGCAATTGACATTTGCAAATTGACACGGTATTCTGCAACACTGTAAAATTCACTTATTAGTTCTATGAACTATTTTGTAGTTTTCATGGGATAATTGAATAGATAATTTTGCATCCTGTGAATAAAGACAGTTTTAATTCTAATTTCCAAATTCCTAGGGTAAAAATATGAGTAGACATGGAGAAAATAGATGACCTGCCTTATTACTGATCTTAGGGAGAAAGCATTCAGTCTTTCACCATTAATATAATTTTATCCGTAGGTTTACTGTAGCCAACATATAGTGGAGTGACATACTTTTGTATTACCTGATGATCTCTACCATTTAATTGGTGCTTATTTACCTGTAGATATTTTCCTTTATATATATTATGGGTCATACAAATATATTTATATTTAATATCATTATTAATGCAACTGGTTGAAAATCTCCTAATTTGCTATATTTTTCCATTTGCCCAGATATAGTTTTTTCTTTTTTTAACCTTTTCTCCTGCTTTAATTTGAATTAAATCAGTATTTTCAGTATCCGATTTTATCTCTATTATTCCCTTACTAGCTATAGTTTTTTATTTTGTCATGGTTGCTCATGGCTTACAATACACACAGTTAAATTACCACAGACTACTTTCAGTAACATCCCACCACTTCACCTCTCAGGTAAGAAACCTGCAACAGTGTACATTCATTTCCTCCTCTCTTTGCAGGAGTGTTGCCACAAACTTTACTTTCACATATGGTATAAACTCCATAATGCATCATTACTAGGTTTTATTTTAAAGAGTCAGTTATCTTTTAAAGATATTAAAATTTTAAGTTTATTTTCTATTTATTACATAGCATATCTATGGTTCTTTACATCCATCCAAATTTCTGACATACATGATTTTTCTTTTGTTTGATAAGCATCCTTTAATATTTTTGTAATGCTGATAATGAATTCTCTCAGATTTCCCTTATCTGAAGAGAAAAAGCTTCATTGTATGACTATTCAAAAAAAATATTTTCACTAAAAATATAAAATTCTAGGTTGACTTGCTTTTTGTTTATCATTTTTCTCCAGGTTAGAAGGATCTTGCTCCTTTGTTAACCAGCTTTCATACCTGCTGTGGCAATGTCTATTGTAATACTTATCTTTCTTCTGCTATACCTGTGTGTTTTTTTTTCTTTGTCTGCTTTTAAAGCTTTTCTCTTTATCGTTGTTATTTAGCAATTTGATTATTTTGTGCCTTGGTGTGGTTGTATTTGTTTATTGCATTTAAAATTGATTGGGTTACTTTGGTTTGAGGGATTATAATTTTCTTCAAATTTGGAAAAAAATTTTAGCCGTAATTTCTTCAGATGTTTTCTATTCCTCTACAACTTCCTAGAACTCTATTACACCTATGTTAAATAGCTTGCTCTATATGTCATTGATGCTCTGCTGATTTTTCCTCAGTCTTTTCTCTCTGCACTTCATTTTGGATTATTTCTATTGCTACAATTTCAAGATCAATGATTTTTTCTATTAAATGTATTGTCTGCTATTTAATCTTACCCAGTTTGTTTTTCATTTCAAATATTGTATTTTTCATCTTTAGACCTTCCATTGGATTTCTTTTATCTGTCATTCATATTTATCCTCATTATGTTTGTGTTTTCCTCAACATTCTTGAGTATCTGGACTATGTTTATAATAGTTGTTTCAATGTTTTCTCTGGATAATTCCATCTTTTCTCATGTCTAAATCTGTTGATTCAAAGGCTTGATTATTCTTCTGGATGTGAGTCATATTTTCCTGCTTCTTGGTGTGCCTAGTAATTTTGAATTGGATGCCAGAGATTATGAATCTTACATTTTTGGATTCTAGACTCTGTTGTACATATTCCTTTCCAACAAAAGTATTGAGCCCTGTCCTGGAAATCATTAAGTTACTTGGAATTGATTTGATCCTTTCTAGATTTACTTTTATGCTGTGATAGGGAAGGTCCAAAGCAACTTGAGCCAGGACTAATTTAATCACAATACTAAAATGATATCCCATTTGAGAAATATACAAAATTCTTTACGCGCCATGATGTCTTTCTTTTTAGATGAGGAGAACATAAGCTCCTTGGAACCCTGCATAATATCTGGGAATTTCCAGTAGTAGTTCTTTGGGTAATTTCCTCTTATTCATGTATAAATTAAAGATTCCAGGGGGTGGGACCCATTTGCCGACCTCCGGACTCCTTTCCAATTCCCTGCCCTGCATGTATGGCTGCCTTGGACTCCCTGAACGAAGTTCTCTGTCTCCTCTACCAGCAAGATGGTTAGGTTCTTTTGAGGTTTCACTTCCTGTGCTGGAGCTTGAAAACTGCATCCAGGCAGTAACTTGGGGCAATCTTAGGACTCACTTCTTTATTTCTTAAGGATCAGAATCCTATGCTTGCTGTTATCCAATATCTGAAAACTGTCGTTTCGAATATTTAGTCTGGTTTTCAAATTTTTTAAAGGTAGGATGGTATATTTAGTCCATGTTATTAAATTGTTCCCAGAAGTAGAATTTTTTGTTTGCTTGTTTGTTTCAGCTTTTTTCCTTCTGAAACATACCTCATGTGTCATTCCCACTGGGAAACTCCTACTGACCACATTTTTCCAACTGAGTCAAGTTCCCACTCCATGTGTTTCCATTTGTAGGGATTGTAGTTATGACACTGATTTTACATTGCATGCTGAGCTTTGGTATACTTTTCTGCATCACTTTATAATGTGCTCCTTAAGGGCAGGAACTGGCATGTATTTATCTTATTCATCCCTGTGGCCTCAGTACTAGGCTATCACCTGCATTGGATTGAATAGATCAAATGTTACTCCACAACAAACAAACAGCTTGAATTATTCTATCTTGTCTACATAGAAGCACACATATCTCATCTTAGTATTCAAGACCATTGGTAACATGGCTTAATTCATTATCATAGTCTGACCTCTCTCACAAGAGCCTTAAGGCCCAGCAAAGTGTAAACCCACAATTTACTAAAAACAGCATCGCCCTCCTGCCGCTGGCCCTTTTTTAAATGTGATCTATTCCACCTGTAATGTCCTTTTCCACCAATCCTATCTATCAAAATTGTTTTCTTTAACATGCATGTCAAATACCACATCTTCCCTAATGCTTATGCTGGTTGACCAGCATTTGTAATACCCTCCCAATTTATTTACCCTGGAAATGTGTCCTATTTTATCTTTCCTGTTGTATACATTTCTCTCTATTTTATCATAGTCTATGCATTTCCCATTCTATGAATATTTCCTATTCCATCATATTATTCCACGGCTGTGTTTGGCTTATCTACAGCCCAACCCAATTCACCTGTCTTCCTTCAACTGGATTTTTCTCTTTTTAAGGTAAAAAGTATGTGTTTCTTTTATTTAGGAGCTATATTTAAAATAGTAGGCATTCAATAAGTATTTGTTTAATAAAACATGGATATCAATATTAGAAGATTTTTGGTGTTGTGATTGTTAGTAGCAAATTTCTTAGTGTACTAGCTTTATTGAGATATGATTCATAACCCATAACATTTACGTTTTTCTGAAGTGGACAATTCAGCAGTGTTTAGCATTTCCATAGGGCTATGCAATCATCACCTTTACATAATTTTAAAACATTTGTATCATCCTCCCATAAAAAGCCTGTAGTCATCAGCAGTCACTTCTCATTTTCCCCTCACAGGCCTCTGGCAACTTTGAGTCTACTTTCAATGTCTGTCGATTTGCCCACCCTGTGTAGTTTATATAAATAAAATCATACAAGATGTGGTCTTCTTTGACTGGCCTTCTGACTTAGCACAGTGATTCCAAGGTTCATCTGTACTGTAGTATGTAGCAGTACCTTTTATTCCTTTTATTGGCAAACAATACTCCACTTAATGAATATACTACGCTTTATTTATCCATTTATAAGTTGGTGCACAGTGAGTTGTTTCTACTTTTGGATTAAGAGGAATAATGCTACTATGAACACTTGTGTAAAAATTTTTGTGTGTACACAAGCTTTCATTTATCTTAATATATACTCAGAAGCAGAACTAGTGATCCACGTGGCAAATCATTGCTTACCGTTTTGAAAATATGCCAAGCTCTACTCCAAAGTACTTGTGTTATTTTATAATACACTAGCAATATACAGGGGTTCCAATGTCTTCATATTCCCAATAACAATTGTCATTGTCTGTCCTTTTAGTCAGTCTAGTGGGTATGTAGTGGCGTCTCATTGTTTTCATTTGTCTTTGCCTAATGACAACTGGTGTTAAGCATCTTTTCAGGTGGTTTTTGACCATATATATGTCCTCTTTTGAAAAATGAGAAATGTCAATTTAAACTCTTGACCCGATTTTTAATTGGGCTAATTGTGTTTTTATTGTTGGGTTGTAAGAGTTCTTAAAATATGCTAGATGCAAGTTCCCTTGTCACATATATGATTTGTTAGTATTTCCTTTCATTTTGTGTGTTTTTATTTTCTTAATTGTTTTCTTAGGAGCACATTTTTTTTTTAATTTTAAAAAATAGTCCAAGTAGCTGGGCATGGTGGCTCACACCTATAATCACAGCACTTTGGGAGACTGAGGCTGGTGGATCACCTGAGGTCAGGAGTTCGAGATCAGCCTCGCCAACATGATGAAACCCCATCTCTACTAAAAATACAAAATTTAGCTGGGCATGGTGGCTCACATCTGTAATCCCGGCTACTTAGGAGGCTGAGGCAGGAGAATCACTTGAATCTAAGAGGCAGAGATTGCAGTGAGTCCAGATCATGCCATTACACTCCAGCCTGGGCAACAAGAGAAAAACTGTCTCTCAAAAAAAAAAAAAAAAATTCCAATTGATCTATTTTTTATCATTTATGATTTTAGTGTCATATCAAAAAACTTTCATCTAATCCAAGATCAAGCATATTATCTCTTATGTTTTCTTCTAAGAGTTTTATAGTTTAAACTTTGTGACTATACTTCACTTTGAGTCAATTTTCCTTACGTTGATTATCTTGAACTTCTCTCCTTGAAAGATAGTCAGAAAAGGTGACATCACATTAAGTCAAATGCAAAGAACTAAATAATTTTAGAATTATAAAAATATGCAAAATATTTACATAAATGTTATATTTCTTTCTTAGCAGAATTCTAGAACCCATAAAACTTATGCTTTAAAAAGTTTGCTTTTTGTAGGTATATATGGCACAAACGACAATTACTTTTTTTATTTTTAGACAGAATCTTGCTCTATCATCAGGCTGGAGTGCAGTGGCACAGTCTCTGCTCACTGCAACCTCCATCTCTCGTGTTCAATGGATTCTCTGCCTCAGCCTCCTGAGTAGCTAGGACTAAAGGCATGTGCCACCACACCCAGCTAATTTTTGTACTTTTAGTAGAGATGGAGTTTCATATGTTGGCCAGGATGATCTCTGTCTCTTGACCTCGTGATCCACCCACCTCGGCCTCCCAAAGTGCTGAGATTACAGGTGTGAGCAACCATGCCTGGCCAAAAACTGCAATTCCTTTTACACCAACCTAATATTTAAAAAGATCAATAGGACTGACATTCCCAAGACCTCTGAATAGCGCTGTAACTCCACCTTCCTCCTTCACTTTAGTAGCACTTACAGTGAGCATTGGATGGAGGAAAGTTCACATGAAGAAGTTGCTAGATGCATACATCACATCACACCATGTGACAGAGTGAAGGTCAGGGCCACAGTGGTTTTCGGCCCCACCGTGACACTCTGCCATTTGTTTTTCCTTGGGAAATGACCTATTCCCTTCTAAAATGACTTATTTAAAACTCTTCAATTGACCTCACATTTTTCTTGAGATGTGCCTCAGAAGCCACCCACATGCCATAGCTAACTCCAAGTGGTTGCTTGGAATTCTTGACATCCACCTAAATGTGTATGGACTATTGTCTATGTGGAAGAAGGCTGAGTCTCCAGGAATTCTGTTTTTTTTTTTTTGAGATGGAGTTTCACTCTTGTCCCCCAGGCTGGAGTGCAATGGTGCGGTCTTGGTTCCCAGCAACCTCTGCCTCTTGGATTCAAGCGATTCTCCTTGTCTCAGCCTTCTGGGTAGCTGGAATTATAGATACCAGCTACTGCACCAAGCTAATTTTTTTAGTAGAGACAGAGTTTTGCCATGTTGGCCAGGCTGGTCTTGAACTCCTAAAGTCAGGTGATCTGCCCATCTCAGCCTCCCAAAGTGCTGGGATTACAGGTATGAGCCACCACACCCAGCCTACTAGTATATGTTTAAATCACCATGTTATCCAAGGGATTAGATCACAAACATATTACGACTAATGTCTAGATGTTACAATTTATTGCTCCATTTCAATAAATTAAATCAGTATGGTACAAAAAATAATTTAATAGAGTAAAAAAATTTCAAGTTGCAAAGTATCTTTCTAGAAAAAGAGATTGAAGTGTGAACGGGGGAGAAACAAGGAAAATGAGCATAAGGTGACATGTACAAGAAAATTGTAACTCTGGTGCCTGAGTCAAAAGGAGTAGGGAAGAACACAAAGAAGCAGCTGAGGACTCATTAGCATTAATAAATATTCAAAAGATGTTTGTGATGCAAGTGGTTTTTAGTGTTAAAAAATCTTAAGTTAGTGATTGTTATGACAATAAAAGTTGTCATTTCAAAGATACAGATATTTTCAGTACTCTTATCTGGATTAACCCTATATTATATATGTTAAAGATTTTCCAGAATAAAAAATTTTAGACCTTACAACCAAAAACACTATATGGGTCAGTTTCAAGTTGTATCACCACAGTTCTATGTAAAATTAAAAATGAGAAAAAAGGCCTGGTATGGTGGCTCACGCCTATAATCCCAGCACTCTGGGAAGCCAAGGCAGGTGCGTCACTTCAGCTCAAGAGTTCAAGACCAACCTGGGCATCACAAGGAGACCCCATCTGCACAAAAACAAACAAACAAACAGCAAATTAATCAGGTGTGGTGGTACATGCCTGTGATTCCAGCTACTCAGGAGGCTGAGCCTAGGAGGCAGAGGTTGTAGTGAGCCGTGTTGCACCAGTGCACTCCAGCCTGGGCAACACAGTGAGGCTTTCTCTTAAAAACTAAAAATTAAAAATAAAAATAAATAAGCAAAAAGCAAAAGATGCGCTAGTCCCTTAGCTAGCCAACTTTTTTTATTACCTTCCTCTATTGTCTTTTTTACGTCTTGTATACAGTTATTGCAAATGTGCTTAAATTTTCTGCATTTTATTTTACACAATCAAGGACAAAGGTAGAGTGATTTCTGTTTCTGCGTGTATCATCCTCGGATAGGAATTCCAATCAATTGAAGACAAACTGAGCATGCATGTTTGACCACCATCTGTCTAGTGTGCTCTGAAACGTCTCCATTTTCAGTTTGCTAGCTTCCTTCGGTGACTACATTTGTATAGTATGACACGTTAGTGCTGGAATTTTTCTCCAACTAGTATGCCCAGGATCTATAGCAGACAAATGAAGTCTTAGATCGGTTTCTCACTCCATATTGCTGCCAACTCCCTGATAGAGATGCCGATCTTTTTTATCATTCCAATCTAAATTTCAGCTTTTTATAAGTGTTTTATTTTTGCTAGCATTTTGCCTTTGCACTCACTGATTTAACGTGCTTTCACGTGGAATCCTCAGCTTTCCTCACAAATACAGTTTCTGGAAGAGTTACATTTTACTAACCTCTTTTGATTCCAGTGGACCCATTTTTCTCTCCTATGTAAATTTGCCTTTTGCTTCCTTTTGGTATATCAGTTTGTAAATGTTAGATGTCAACTTGGATGTCAGAATTTTTTTCAGTACATACACAGTCTCTTTCTTTGTAAAATTAATAAATGATTGAACTGAAGGTGTTAGACACAAAGAGCTAAAAATTATTTTTTAATTGAATGGCTTTATTGTAGTTGTCAATTGTCATGGATACATTTTCCATTGGCGTGCTCTGGTTATATCGTAAACCTTGATTTGGTGTGATGCAATGCTGTGCTTACTGGCATAAGAGTACAATATAATCTTGGTAATATTTTAACTAAAATAAACATCATTACAGTTTCACAGTCAGAATCACTAAATTCTCTTTTTTCATATACATATGAAAGAAAAAAATGTACATCTCTCTCCACATATATATAATATGATTGTGATTACTGCTACTTTTACAAATTATTATGGCAATTAGAAAACAATGTTTTAACTTTGGCTCAAATATAATATTCCTACTGGGACAGAAATGAAGCTTGTTTATAAGCAATCAGTTTTAAAAACATTTACTCATAACACTTGTATATTTTTTCTAAGAAACTGGGTCTAGGAACAGTTTTGAATATCATAGTTAAGGGTAGTAAGCCACAGTTCATGGCCAGAAGAGCAAGCTGTTGGAAAAGCTGTAAGCCATTTTGAAGTGTCTGTAGTCTTGCATAAATAAAACTACCAATTCCAGAAAATTGTTGTGAATAATTAAGTAGAAACTAATTTGTCTGGTTATTTTCCTATTATGTTAAAATAACAGTATTTTACAGATTTCCCTTTAATGATGATATTCTTATTCAAAGAGGAACGAGTGAGTAAAATTGTTAAATTGTTACACCTCAGACTTGCTATCTTTATGCTTAAACCTTTAAAACATAGCTTAATTATAACCCCAGAGTCATTTTATGTTCAGATACAAGAAAACAGTGGACCTTGCATTATTTCCTTATTATTATGTCTGATATTACGTACAGCACAAAGAATCACTCTGGTAGATATGATTCTTGGATCATAACATATGCAGTAATGAAATGTTTTCCTTCCCAACATGTGACTATGTCTTCTCTCTGCCAATTCACAGTGCAAGTTTTACTAATTGAGAAAAATGAAAGATAGCTTCATCTATGAAGTCTTTAAAAAAAATTATTCCAAGGGACTATTCTATTTACTGATGTTTTAAATAAGTTATTCTAAGATCAAATCAGGAATTTTCAACTATATAATATTAGCTTTTATAGAGAGAGAGTTTAAATATGTTTGGTCATTATCAGTTTACTGAGTCTTTGTGAAGAATAAATTTGGAGTAAAATGTATGTTTAAGCTTTTGAAAGCCCTCTTTTTAACTCTTCCAGTTTTAATACACAAAACATATATATAACTGGAGTTTGTTTTACGTTATGTGCTTGATGATAAGTTGTTTCCCTTGTAAAGTACTGTTTTTCTGTCACTGTGGAATAAGAGCCTGTTCATTGAAATGTACCTTGTAAGGTTGCTCCAGGATGTAGTAACAGAATTCCAGAAACATGTGTTCCTTCTCACTCCTATAAGAGAAGCACAACCTTATATGAGCCCAGGCTGATTAGAACCTACTGAAGCATTTCTTCTTCAGGATTTCCATTTTAAGGTTAAATGCCAATTTTTTCCTCTGTCAAAGATCTTGGATTTAAACTTCTTCAACCTTTCTCTCTTTAGAAATATGTGAAAATTAATCAACCCTTTAGTAATACGATTTGCTAAAGGTATTTGCTATTCCCATTTTTTGTTCTTCTTTGATTCCTGTGATAATTGACTTGAAAAGCCAAATTCTAACAGCCTACAATTTGGTGGGCTACAAAGCATGCCCACCAAGAGACAACACTACAGGTTGTAAGGTAAAAAAAGTTTTATCAAATACCAGTAATTTTACCTCCTTGACATGAAATAACTAATTTATTTGTCCCAGTTATTGTCTTACCTTTTGGCATAATTTTTGTCATTTATTGCATAATTTTCTTTGTTTTTTTTTTCTTAAGATAATAGAAAGGCCCCCATCAGCACTGACTACTGGGGACTCAAACAAAAGCAATGCATATTGATTTTTCTCATGCCCACTCCTTGACTGGCATGACAAATTACCTTATTAGCTTCCATGTTGTTAATTTTAAGAGAACTTTAAGTATTGAATGTTTAATGATTAATAAAAACATTATTTTGAGGAAAAAGTAGAGTCTAGAATTTAGGTTTACCAATCTGAGTTCAAGTACATGACTTCAAGCAATAGAAGATGCAAACACAGATAGATAGAAGGATAATTCATTTCAAATTTCACAGTCCACATCCATTTGTTCGAGATGATCACATTTCTACTTAATGATTTAAGTCTTTTAATTATTTTATTTAAAACATTACTTTGCAGTAGTCTATAGGAAGACTCAGGAACTGGAGCCCTCTTCCCTTCCCTTCAACTGCTGAATTGGTAGTTGTATGGGCTGTTGTTCTGGGTATTTAAATGCAGTCATGGTGAGGTTAAGACAAACAAAGGAACAAACAAATACAACTTTGAACTTGGTTTATAAAAACCTGGGATCAAGTCTTGGATGCTCTTTTTGGTTTAACTTCCTAATCTCACCTAACTTCAAGCATTGATAGGAAGAGGTACCCCAGTGGAAACTTGTAGGTATTCTAATATTGGCTATATAACGTTATAGGAGAGAAAAATACTAGCTTTTCCTTACCTATTTCAAGGTTCATGGCTGATATTTCTATAAGAAAATACATATTAACAAGAAAATAGCATACCAAATGTATTTAACCAAAGTTTTATGAAACATGTGAGTCTTCAGAAAGGTAAGACCTAAAGACCTAGAGATGATTGTGTATTTTTATGGACAGTCATGCAGAAGTGTGACTAGGAACACAAGGGTACGATCTGATGGCAATAACCTGGGGGCAACTTTGCATAGCTTATTAGTTCAGATTCTTCTTGGTGTCCTTATGTGGCATTTTTTCCCTCCAGGTGTAAGGCAGGACACTTGTCACATGAGGGTCTCTCTGGGAGAAAGGAGACAGAAGGTCAAAGAGTGACCTATCTGCTTTCACTGTTTTCTCAATTTCCAAGGTGCCATATTTTGGGTATCATGTTCTGAACCCCAACAAAGCCTGCAGCCACCTGCCCAGACATGTCCAAAACTATGATATGTGTATTTACTTACTTAGTCATTGATTTATGAAAGGAAGTAGGAGGCTGTTTGACAAGTGCTTGAGAGAGAGGAGAGTGGGGATGAAAACACAGGGGAGGTAGTAGGGTGATGGATGGTGCTATGGCAGAAGGTGGAAGGACCCTTATAACAAGACATTCAAGTGGCTGGAGAACTTGGGGGCCTGGGGGCAAGTTGTAATACCCCATGCAACAGAGGTATTCCCTTTACTTCAATATAGAACAGCAAGTAGAGAGCAGGAATGGCAGGACCCCCAAAAGGCCATAATGCCTGCAGCCAGTCCTTTTTGGAAGAAGAGGACAGTTAAGGGGATGATTCCTGAGCACAGGAGAGGTGCCTTCTGGAAGCTGGGGCAAGGACAGGAAATCCTCCTTACAAGGAAGTGGGAGTGTGAGCATGTTCTTGTTCTTTGAGTTATTTGGGGTATGAACATTGGGTCTTTGTCTGTTTCACTGTGTTTTGAGTAATAACGCAGCGTAAAGGTTAAGAGCCCCACCCTGTAGCAAGCCTGCTGAGTTGAACCTGGGCTCTTCTCCCTCCTGATTATGTCTATCCTAGGAAGTTACCTACACAGTCTGCACCTTGGTTTCCTTGCAGAACAATAGAAATAATTATATCTGTTATGAAGAGAATTCTTGTAAGAATAAATTGAATTAATGCATTTTAGAAGAGTGCTTGTGTAAACTCCGGTCATAACAGTAGAGATAGTTCTGAATTTGACTGGTCTAGACATAATTTTTCTTAATCCTGCTTGCAATTGAGGCACTTCCATCAGACACAAAATGAAAGAGGAGGTGCCAAAAATTTAATAAAGATTTTAATTACACAATATTTCATTAAACATCTTCATTTATTTCATTAAACATCTTCATTTATTTCATTAAAATTTTCATTAAACAATATTTTAAAGAAATGTTTAAACAATCAAAGTGTATGTAAAATAATCTCTGATGAACAAAATATTAACATTTTAAAGACAAGGCTCTATCAGCTTTATTTAGATGTTTTTCACAGGCACATATCTGGCTGAGGTAATTGTTAAAAAAGGAAGCCATCCTAGGGCTGAGTGCAGTGTCTCATGCCTATAATCCAGAAATTTGGGAGGCCAAGGTGGGAGGATCTCTTGAACCAAGGAGTTTGAGACCAGACTGGGCAATATAGGGAGACTCTGTCTTTACAAAATAAAATTTAAAAAACTTAGCTGGGTGTGATGACATGCACCTGTGGTCCCAGCTACTCAGGAGGCTGAGGTCAGAGAATCAATTGAGCCCAGGAGGTTGTGGCTGCAGTGAGCTATGATTATCCCTACACTCCTGTCTACATGACAGAGTGAGACTCTGTCTCGAAAAACAACAACCAAAAAAATGAAATTAGAAAAAAATTATTCTTGAACAGATTTTAGATCTTCTTACAAAGATTGACTAAAAGGACAAGATATGGCTATAGATTGCCTTTTTTCAATATATATATCTCTAACCATCTAGCCATTGACACAATTGTAATTATATAATTATGTGTGTGTTTACATGCATACCTATGTATGTGTACCTACATATATAGATATAGATACTGTAAAAAAATTACTGTAGAATATTGTGATGTCTCAATTTTTAAAATACAAATACATTTTACCAGTTAATACTGATACACTGTAAAAGACAAGAAAGTCATTCTAAGAAATAGAATCAACTTACACACATAGTTCATTCATCTGTTCAATGACTACATATTGAATGGGAAATTTTGGCTAGACTCCAGATATGTAAAGAAAGTTTTCATAGCTCTGTCCAGCAATTTTCCATTTTTTCTTCTTATGTGGAAATCTAATATGCTGAACAGACAAAGCAGATAAATTCTGAGTTGTTCTGATTGAAATGGAGGTGGAAACCTCTCAACCCCTAACCTCATATTCCCCACCTACAACCTTGACCACTGAAGAGACTTCGTACTCCAAGAGTTTGAAAAACACTGATTTAAATAACTGTGCAATAAATATCTTAAAATGAGTAACAGCATAGTCCTCAAAAGACAGAAAGAAGATGCCCCTACCTGAGATCTATTTTATAAGAGAATATAATGATTTTGAGTGTAATTTTTCTATGTACCAAAGCCTAATCTACTCTCTTGTTTCACATTGAAACAGGCACCTGCTTATCTCTGAATAATCTCTAATACCCGTCAATGACAGCCTCTATTTCCCATGCTGGAACATTCAGAAATTTTGTTTGGTGTCTTTATTTATTTGGGCCCCTACAGACCGCTAGGACCTGACACAACAAAGCCATGCAAATAAATCCACTGTCTCCATATTCATCTGTCGCTCTTTCACATGGAAATACCATGAAGAAAGAAACAGAGTTATAGTTTTTTTATTGAGCAATTGCTGTTGCATAATAGAAAGCGTAAAAATCAAGAATTCCTAAGCCTGTCCTTTTGCTCTCTGGGGACAGGAGAGAGGTCTATAGAATATTTTTGCCTCCGTGGCGTATTTGAGATGTGAGACACATTAACAATGAGAGGGGTTTTAGGTCAGAATCACTCTGCATCATAGATGCCATCATCTGCTGATTTAGCTGGGCTGAAAACTGCTGAAAAATAATCCTTTTTGTGCCCTTGCCAGTGGCTTTAGCCTAGAGTTATAGAAAATCAGCTCTACTTGAGTCAGATAATCATTACAAAATGAATTTTGTTCCTGACTCAATGGAAGTAATTGGGGAGAAATATTTGATAGGTATGATGAAGATTATCTTCAGTTAAAGCTTTCTAGTACTTAAAAAGTACTAAGTGCTGCTAATAATCGAGGCAATACAGGCATCCGCAAATTATCCTTCAAACTGAATGTAGGTGATCACTTAAAACATTTCTACCCCCCAAAGCTTGATGTTCTCCTTTTCCTTGGCTCTAGTGAGGGGCACCCGGTTCACCCCAGCAAGGTCTCCCCTTGCAGAGCGCAGAGCTGATCACCCAGCAGGCGGTGCAGCTCCAGCGGGGAAGTCAGAATGGTGCTCACTGTTCCCTGGGGAGGGACATCCTATAAAAACACCAAGGTTGAGAACTGTCATATTCACAGCAGTAGGTGCATTTTCCTCAGAAATTAATGGAGCAAGCTGGGCAAAAATGTTTAAGCTACATCTTCCCTAGAGTAAGATGCAAATTCAAAGCTCTTTTGAAGCCCTGGAATGAAAGTTAAAGATAAGACTTTTTTTTTTTTTTTGACATTGATAATATAGGCAACCCTAGTACCAGGAATATTAAATTGAAATGCTAGATAAGTGGGAGAGGTGTTATTCAGGCTGGCTCCAAATGCAGCAACAACTCTTTCTTGAGCCAGCTTTTAATATATGATTATTAGGATGCAAGGCCTGGTTCCTCCCTCCAGACAGTTACCAACATGCAATACTATCAAATTATGACTGGTTTATTTTCAGGGTGTGATAAATATTTTTGTTGAGTGTCTTTGACCCTGAAAGTAGCGTCTGGTAGGAAAGTAGTAGCAGCTTTGGAAGTTTTCCGTTTCATGTTCTGCAGGGCAAAAGGGGTGAACACAGCATTAATTTTCCCTATACAGCATGCAATAATCTTAAATTATACATCCCATTCAAGAGAAGTGGGAGAGAATTATGTGCTAAGCTTAAAAGAATGCACAGCCCATTTTGGAGAACTATTTGTTACACTTTCTTAAAGAATGTGCCCATAAATATGTTTTGAATGAGTTGCTGATGGCCACAGTAAAGGTTTCTGAGGCTTCAAAATTACCTCTTCTATCCATGTAAAGGAGAGGAAAAACCTAATACAGAAGCCCTTTCTACCTTGGAAGTTTGTGCAGAAGGACAGTCTCTGGCTGGAATATGGCACTCATCTCTCCAAATGAAGTACAGCAATCCTAACAGCTCATATAACACACATGCTTTCCACATCTCCTTTATCACATTGAGCTGAAAAGCTACAGAGATTCCAGCATTATTTGTCTCATTTTATCAAGAAGAAAATTGTGGCTTTTAGAGGTTAGATAATTTGCTCAAGAGAAGAAAGAAGAACTCCATTCATTCATTCATTCATCTATTTAAATACTTGTTGAAAGAATATTTATCAAGTTCTACTCAGTGCCAGTTACATTTTCTCATCCACCACTGGCTAGTTCTGTGGCTCTCAGCAAAATCCAAAGATGCTCCTATGATCCAGTGATTTCAGATAAGAACTTGAGATGAGAAAAAGGCCTGAAAATTGAGGACTTGAGTGAGTTATTTTTGAGATCCCTTCTAGCTGTGATATTTATACTTGCATTAAAATTATTTACATTTCCCCCTTCCAGTATACTTACTGCCATATATACTTAGAGGATACAGTTCCTCAATTTATTTATTTTGCAGATGAAAGTTTAGGGGGAATTAAAATGGAATCAGATTAAACTTTATTGTTTTTTTCTAATATAACTTTTTGGATATTTTGTTAGAAATTTTAAAGGTTTGAATAGCCACAACTTTCACATATCTATCTAAATGATTTTTCTCACTGCCAAATATTTGAAGTCACCCAATATATGACCCGACTGTTGCTTTCAGATGGTGCATTTGTTTTAAAAAATAATTGTCTTATAGGGGTAAAATATTTTACTCGAGAATTGAAATCCTCAGTCACCAAATTGCTGCCAGCAACAACAACGAAAAATTGGGATCCAACTAATTGGAAAGCATTAGAGCATGAGCATTTGGGTGTGATTCATTGTTGCTGATGATGCTTCCAATTACTCATACATATTTATACATTCTGAATCATGTGAATACTTAAAGGAGAAAAACAGCAGTCTACAATTTTGTTGTTATATTTTTGAGTGTGCATTAAGAGATTTTTAAATGGCCTTACTGTCCCCCTGTTCTTTGCAGAAAGACAGGGTAGCCTATTTAAATCATTAACGGTGGAAAAATATTTGCAGCTTCCTTGTGTACATGAGAAATGAACAGGATTATATTAAAAGTTGTCTCCAAACATTCCATAAAAATTATAACCATATCAATTAAATGCTAGTGGCAAATATTTCAATTATCCTTAATGGAACAGAGTTTATAAATGAGCAGATTGGGAGACTACTTGTACTTTATGTGTAGCCATTCTCTTCAAAAAGCAGCAATTATAGTTTTGCTCATGAAAATCAGTCCATAAAATGCAAATGTGCTACAAGCTTGGAGTTTATTTTAATGTAACATTATCATACGGTATTATAATAACCTTACTAGTGGCTTTTGAAAAAGCTATAAAAAACAGATTTAAAGACATACATTAGTATGGTCTTTCATTAAAATGTCATCTTTAAGTGGACTCAGAATTTCTTTATAATGTTGCTGCTGCTTCTTGCTGCCTGAGACATCTAGGAACTTGATCATGCCCCTACTGCTGCAACATGCCATGTTGCCCAACAACAAAGGTCACCATGAAAGCTCTGAACATCCGTGCTGTCTGTTCACATTTGCAAGCTTCAGGTTGCAACTGCTTTTGATTTCAACCTTTGCTTTTGAAAATACACCAGCCATTTTCAATCCTTCATTTTTATTGAAGGCAGATATGTTTATTCTTTTGGTAAAAGGGCACTTTCTCTTCAACATGCTTTCTTTAAATATATCACGAGATTTAAATTTAGATATCTGAAAACTCCCACTAGATGACACATTATTAAAACATCTGCCTTTCCATAAGCCATTCTGTTCCTTGCCATTCCACATGTCCTTTTCTACTTCACCAGACAAAATTGCCCAATCTAAATTTCAGCTCAAGTGTTTGATGGTTTTCACGCTGAGCTCAAACTGTTAATGCTTCCCTCAGAGAATAGAATTGAAACAGGATTTAATCTAAAATAACAAAATAGAATAAGGGTTTTACATATAAATAATGCCTTGCACATTCTTATGCAAGTTTTTCTTTTCTAGATTTAACACATAGTAGAGAGAAATGACACATTCAGAATTTGACTCAGTAGTGAAGAACATTCTAATTAGATAAATGCTTGGTGTTGCTTGCCATTCAGTTAATGCACTTTGCTAAAGCCAAATTTTAAATGATTGAAAAAAAATTCTAATATTAACATTTAATTTAATATGGTTATTTTAAACAGTGATATTTGCAAATATCACGTTAGATAACCATTATGAACATCTTGAAAAATGCTAATTGGAATAGTGGATAATATTCTCCTTGGTATACATCTCACAAAAGGCAGAGACTTGCAACCAAGCATTCTCTTGTAGAACCCGGATGCTTCAATTGACTACCCATCACAAAGCAAATAACAAATTACCTGTACATAGCATGGCTGTGAAAACAAGGAGAAGGATTTTGGAGAGAAACCCTGTGGTCTTTGCCAGAGGAATTAAAAAACTTTTATTTTAATAAAGTTAAAATCACTTTATTAAAAATCACTAATGTCAGACTGGACCTGTCTGTCCAGCCCTCCTGTCTTCCTTTCTCTTGGAAGAATGGTCCTGTACTTTTTCTACTTTCATAAATATGGCCTCTTTCAGATAAAATTTTTTAAAAACACACAAAGAAATTATAGTTTTATGTGATAACATTTAATAGGACTCATTTTAACATAAAATCGTGATTTGATACTTGTTGATACTGAATAGATAAACGCTGTTGATACTGAATAGATAAACGTCTTTGGACCTATTCTCCATGTATGTATATATTTCTATTCTTATAAAAAGATTGAAATGCAAAAAAATTTACATTCTAATATGTCAATTCAGTTCCTTCAGCTATCACGTGAGAATAATTAAAACAGCCGTAACTCACTTCACTGGGTGGATGAGAGGCTGAAAGAATGACAGAATATTTGAAAAGTGCTTTGCAAAATTTTAGGTTCTATCCCATGTTTTTAGCTATGACCTAGCAATCACAGTGACCAATGATTATATAGCAATCACAGAGACCAATAATATTAATTTTATTTTTATGACCACAAATTACGAATTGTATTTGTATGATGATACAAATAAAATTAATTGATAGCTAATTCCAATATTTTTTCAGGACCAGCTATGAGTTTATACTCGCACTTGTCTTACACAGAAACCTAGATCACTTCCTATTAATTGGTTGCTAAGGATCCTACTACATTTATTTAAAATTTTTTTTTTCTCTTTTCTGCTCAAAGACACGTTTTATTCATTCAGATTACCACCTGGAAATAGTTGCTTATACAGAAGTTCACAAAAAATATGAGGAGAGGATAAAGCTTTTAATTATGTCTAAATTTACAAATAATCGGCAAATATGTTGTTGTAAAAAACTAAATTTAAGTTAGACAAACTTGTTATCAATGTTTGATGTTAACCAAACATACATTTCAGTGTTAATTTTAGTGATATTTTGTGAATGAATTGGTGATAATATTCTAGAATAGACATCCACTGTTAATAAGTTGGCTTAATAAGTTGGCTGCGTTATTTAGCAGGAAGAGTTTTTAATTTTTTTTTGTCAAAATTAACATATGCATGAAGTCCCCACTTTTGGTATAAATTTAAAAATTAAATGAAAGCTTTATATATATAGACAGATATATATTATTATCTCTGTATATAGATATGTTTTATAGATGCAAAACCATGCATATAGTTTTAAACATATATATCCAAATAAAACTTTATATAGCTACAGACAGACATAGAGGTATAATATAGATACATTGATCTATAATATAGATATATATTAACAGATATATATATGTTTATTAGAACTATTCATGTGTGTCATTCACTTATATATGAATGACAAGTTTGAAGGGTCTTGGCAGCATTATTCCACAAATAAAGGATGAAGGAAATAATTATGTTTCAAAACTGAAAATGAATATTCAAAATTGGAGATTTTTCATTTACCAAGTCATTTACCATGATTGTCATTTATTTACCATAAAACCACTAGAATAAAATTGACTTTAAAAAATACTTCATGATAAATCAAAATTAAAAAGCTAAATGAAAGCTAACCTACTTGAGGATAACATCCTAAGAATTTTGTAGAGTTTTATAAGAAAAAAAAACTGTTAAAAACTCTTGTCTTTCTTTTCCTTTTTTTTGGTGGGGGGTTAATTTTATTGCTTTTCCTAAAATATTAGGAGTAATACAGTCTACCTATAACACAATCACAGAATGCACAAATGTATCAAATCAAAAGTAAAATTTCCTACCACTACCCTCTCCTCCTCCTCAAAGGTAACGATGTTTGATGCTGATCCTTCCAGGCTCTGTTTTCTATGAATATATGGCTTAATGTGACAATATAGAAAGGTTTTTAAAAATATTTTATCATCTCCATTTGTCTGTTCATACACAAGGGTATTTAAGTTATTTATAATTTTCCATTTTGGAAACATTTTTCAATAAATGTGCTGTACAGATTGAAGGATGGAAGAGGCATGGCCATTTGCTATATGCTCAACAATCCTAGAAAATAGTTATTAGGATCCCACATTTTACAGTGATGCAACTAAGGCCCAGAGAGGTTAATTAACTAAAGTAAAACCACGTAAACCAGAAAGCTACCAATCTATCCATGACCACAGGCTGACTGTGCAATCCAATTCTCAGTACCTTCTCTCTTCCAGCAGTTTGGCCAGGACCTCAGCTGTATTGTTTACTCTCTAAGGCACTGAGCGCTTTCTTCTTTCTAAACCTTAGTCTCTTCGTTGCAAAAAGGAGAGATAAGTGTTCTATGTGTCTAGCACATGGTAAGTACTCAATAAAGGTGAATTATCATTATTCTTATAATTAATTTGACATTTAACTTCATATATTCTTCAAAAATGTCTAAAAAAACAAATCCCTAGGAATAATGTTGCCAGGTCACTGTATATTTCAGATTTGTTTCTTTATTAGTTAATTAGCAAAGCAGTCATGAGAGCTACTCCAGTAGAAATGAACATCAGAGCAATTAGGAAGTATTGATTGATCATCTGTCCTTAAGAAAATCACATTGACTGTCTTCACATTATAAGGAAAAGTTATGATGGATACTTTTTTTAAAACTGTATATAATTATATTTTTTGACTGACATATAATAATTGTATATATTAATATGGTATGTAATGATGTTTTGATACATATAATGTATAGTAATCAGATCAAGGTAAATAGCATAACGATGGATACTTTAAAAAAATAAATGACAACTTCTCCCTTCTACACCTCAGCTGAAAATCAGTCTCACACATTTATCATCCCATTATCACTTAATACATCAATGCAAAATACTGTTTGCCTTAACTTCCATAACCTGTAAATATTTTGCTGTTCCTGCAAGCATTGGTTTGACTTTTGTTTACTGTAATCTATATGCTTATTTGGCTCATTTTCATCATGGAAACCATAAGGGAAATGAGTAGTGATGGTTCAGAGTGACAAATGCATGGGTGTAGAGTGTAGCTATTTTGTGGAGACGTGTATGATTCTTAAGGATCATAAATTCCTATATGTAAGGTATTGATCTGCTTATTTATTAATTTATATTTACTGAGAATGAAGAACTAAAGAGATGCTTCATTGATGACTGTAGAGAAATTATTTTCCCCTTTCTCCCTCAAAAAAGGGTTCCCTTTCTAAGAGGAAAGAGATCCTCACCTTTGTTTTTGTTCACTTTCACTTTCACCAGGTGCTTTCTAGAAGATCCACTGCCTGTATTCTGCCTCTGTATTTTACTGACCTTTCCTTTTGTATGTCTGCCTGATTTGCCATTCTTCAATTATATTCCCATCCATTGACTAAAATCTCAAAGAAGCAGAAGGAAATATAAATGGAAGCAAGACACAGGCCAATCCCAAGCACTCATTCTTCCTGACATAAGGTGTTCGGCCAATACCTAGAGTAAGATATGAACATTCCACCTTTTGTGCCACAAAACAGAGGGTATCCCAGATGCAAAAAATAATTGACACAGTTCTTTGGGCATATTAATGCCCTTCTCAGGCAAAAGCAGAAAAATGTTATTAAAATGTAAAAATACAGCTGTGAGTGGATAATTCTGAGTTCTTCTCTGAAACAAGTGTAAAGACAATTTAGGGCTTTATACTGGAAGAACTTAATATCTACTGGCAGATTGAGATTGAACACATACTTCTCTAGTTGTTTTAGACGTAACTGTCCAGAACCTGTATCATTTTTGCCAGTTAATACTGCTTTTTGGAAAGGTATTTTTTCTAATTACTATTTTTACAGCTTAAGACTGCTGTGACACTTCTCTGGTGAAAGGCATAATTTTATCCTTTGTTGTCACAATTAGTATGTTCACACTATGATGCTAATTGAGTGAACCTAATCAGAAAGGAAGACAGAAAATAATCATAGTCATTCTGTGGATTAAATCCTTAGCTTTAATAAGGCAGAACTCTTCCAGACTCATCTACAAGTCTTAGAAATATTTCTGAGAAAAAGTTTTATGGAAATATATTTAAGAATTAAAAACAAAAGATATGTAATATTCAGAGGGATTTTTAAATGACTGATTTAAAGTTTAATTGTAAGCTCATTGTTTTTCTAATTATAGATCATATTTTCTTAGATTTTTCTCAGGCATGGTTTTACATATATAATTTTGATATTTTATATTTGATTTTGCTTTTCTTCAGCTCAAGTCAAAATGCCAGGGTAGGTAAATTAAGAAAGACCATGTCAGTGGTATCAACACAAGTCTCAGCCATGTGACTCATCTTATTCTAAAAACCCTTCAGCCTTCCCTTTCAAAAGGCTATGCAGTAATTGTTGTGTGTTACATGCAGCTCTTTATCAACAAACTTCTATTTCCAACAGATGATTGGTAGTAAACATATTTTCTGTGTAGTCAAAGCTTGTCATGATTCCTTAATTTTTTTAGTCTATTTTCTCTGCATAGAATACATATTTAAAGTAAGATGAAAGGTGCACAAACTTTAAGCTATTTTCAGTTTTGCATTGTTTCAATGGCAGGGATAGTGTCTGCACATTTGATTTTTTTTTTTTTTTTTTTAAACTTTAAAAGGATCTGACTTGTGCTAAGAATGCAGTTTGGTTTGTATTTCCAGCTCTCGCATGTGTGCCTGCGTGTGTGTATTTTATCCCAGCTAGTTATAACCTGATAACCTGATTTCATACTGTGCTTTAGCACAACAAGACAGTCATCACACTAAAGCAACACAGTAAGCGGTCACATTAACCATCATTTTGCTTGATCACTCGGGAGAGATTACATTTATTCATTTTTCCTATAGATAATCAAATATTAAAAGATGTTAAAGGAGCTCTTGAGCTGTGACATGCTCATTGCCAAAACAATATCCTATATGTGATGTGTGAGGCTTCTTGGTGAGATATTTGGAGGAATTTTCATCAGATCTTTTTTATTCTCATTTGCATTTGGTTTATCTAAAGTGAAATTCATTCAATTTTATTGAACTGTAATTCTAGTAATTTACAATATTTACATGCTGCAGTTAGATTGAAATCAGTCCTTAATTCAAATTCAATCTAAATTTACTGCATAGTAATTAGGGCTTTGTAACTGACACTAGGGGCCTATTGATTTAATGAAAAACTTAACCTTACAGTAAGTGTTTAATTAGTTGCTGCAGTAGATTCTGTTCTGTCCTAAATTGTGGACTTTAGAGAATCAGGTACTAATTTAAATTACACAACTATATAAAGATCAGAACTAATTTTTTTTTTTTTACATGTAGCCTAACAGATGAATTAATTTCTTCCTCTTTGAAAAGGATAAGGGAAAGAGGCAGTAATGAAAGTAATTTCCTACCCTGCCTAATTTTATGTAAGGCCAGGCTAGCTATGCTGGAAATGATTACCTACCTCTGTTAAATATTGATATAAAGAGTTATGAAAATTAAAAGTCAATGAGATTTCTTCAAGGATTATTTTGTAAATGGAAAACTGAAACAATGTACATATCTACATAGGGCAGAAAGACTCCTGATACAGGAAAAACAGTAAAAGATTACCCCAAATAAAACCAAAGGTGTTTTTCTTTAGGTAATATTAATTGACAGCCCGAAGCTTCCTTGTTTTAACAATTGTATTAATTTTTCCGAGAATTTAAAACATACATTTCAACCAATGATAGTAATTTTAAATGGTAGTCACTGATGGTCTCTATAAAAATAAACATAAATTAAAACAAACTTTTAATTTTAGCTAATATCTTTTCCTAATTTAAGAATCACAATAAAATATTAAAATAAGGGCACTTTTAAACTGAATTTTAACTTGTCTGTAACCTGTCAGGTCTATAACTCATTGCTCTTAGTACACATTTGTGTTCTCGAAGCTAGAAATAGTAACCTTTCTATATAAAACTAAGAGATTAATGCCAAAGGAAAGATGATTCCTGCTGGCACGTTATTCATCACTTGTCTAATTTATATTAGATGTACTAAAGGTACGGTGGAAGAAGATTATTTTTAAAAATGAGTATCACTTTGATTTTTAATTTCTTGTGAAAAACAGAATTATTTGATGGCAAAAAAAACAGATTTTCAAAGTGGAAACTTAAAATATTTTAATGTATATTTCCAAATACTAAAGTAACTGTTAAAACATTCTAGGTAGATTACAAGGATAACATCATTAACGTGCGAAATTGGCATAGAGAAATAATGAATACAGTTAATTCATTAATGCTTCATTGATACCTAATGTCACAGTTGTGGAACCAAGCATTTCAATGTTGATCAACCTGGAATTAGTTTAAAAATATATAAGCAATGCCTACTGACTAAGTAAAATAAGATAAAATCTAATTTATACTGCAAAATAATTGGAACACCTGTTTCAAATGAACAACTCCTTACTAAAACAAAAATATTTAATTGAAAGATTCCTCATTTCAGAGACTTCAGTTTTTAACTTAAGCCACTGAATGAAAATTTTAAGATGTGAAATTCCTAATAGGAATAGAGACATTAAGATGCCATTCGAAAACTTGAGAGAAAAAACCTACGATATGTGTATGACTTCATCTAAGTCTTTATTTTGTGAAAACACTTTGCAAAAATATCTTTCTTTTCTTGACAAGACACCAGATTCACACTTCACCACCTTGACAATACACCGAATTCAGACCTCGCTCCCCCAGCACACCTCAGCACGAAAGCAATACACACCAGGTACAGAAGGTTGCAAACCACACACTCTTCTCCTTTAATGCTTGCTCTGATGAATGGCACACACAGAAGCCATATTGCCCATCTCTCAGAGTGGCCTCCGCTGCCAGCACAGCTGAAATCTGGAGGCTTGCCACATTCACATTGTCAGCTTAAATACCCAGTAAGGACTCAAACTGGGAATAAGACAAAGTACCATAGCATGTTGATCCACTTCACTGGCCCCACCAATTAGCTGTGAAGAATATGGCTCATTTAAAAGTGTATATGATCATACTGAAGCATAGCTGAAAATTAGATATATGAAAAAAGGAGGTCATTAGCTTGCACTTGTCTTATCTCCAGCTAAATGAATCGCAGATGAAATCAAATAGGACAAGTTAAGTCTTTTTAAGCTTTTGAGCCCTTTCTTATGTACTTACATTAGATGGATCTCTATAAAGAAAGTTTATAGCACCGCTATTTACAACACCACAGTTAATGTTGTGTTACAGTTTTCATTACCAACCTCTATTTTCAGAGGTGCATAGCTTTAACATAAAAAATTGTTCTAGGTTAAACAGAAAAGCAGTGTGGTAGATTACATCCATAAAATAAACCTAAAGACAATAGCTACGTAATTTTCAAAGTATTAGAATTCCAAGCTAATGTACAATTACCTTGGCATCTGGTGTGTGTTAATGAATTCTTATAGGTTAAAAATATAATCTTCTAAGAGAAAGTTAAATGTAATTTTTCTAAAATATATACTTGAGATATTTTTGTTTGTGAGTAAAAATTTAAATGTGACTCATTATAGATGGAAGGTAGCCAAAAATAAATAAATAAGGTTCACAATTGTTTAAAATCACAATTATAAATTAACTGCAGTTCATCAGTGATCCATTTACCATATAAAAACATGGAAAATATAAACATGTATAATATACAATCTTTGTTCTTAAAACAATTTCTGCAGCGATTAGAGAATATAAAACATTTTCCACTAGAAGACAGAGGGGCTGTAGCAAAAGTGTGTCAGATCCAATACACTTGGTTTAGGTAGGTTAGTAGATTGGCCAGTGGTTGGTTTTTGTCTGACTATTTATTTTTCAGTCTCTCATGCTCACGCGCCTGTGAGTAAATCTGACAACACCACCTGTATTAGTCTGTTCGAGCTGTTGTAATAGAATACCATAGATGGCGTGGGTTGTAAACAACAGAAATTTACTTCTCACAGTTCTGGAGCTGGGAATGTCAAGATCAAGGTAGCAGCAGACTCAGCGTCTGGTAAAGACCCTCTTCCTGGTTAACAGGCAGTAACTTTTTACTGTGTCCTCACATGGTACAAGGGCCCAGGGGTCCCCCTTGGGCCTTTTTTATAAGAGTAATAATCCCATTCAGGGAGGCTCTGCCCTCACGACCCAATCACCTCCCCAAAGTCACCACCTCCTAATATTACTCTGGGGGTTAGAATTTCCACATGGGAATTTGAGAAGAGAGACAAACATTCAGAGCATGGCAATACCTGAAACATCTCTGGATATCTGACCTCCCAGAAATTCAGAACCCATCCACTGAAGGCACAGGGTCCAGAAAACCGTATCTGGGTGGTCTTGCCATAGTCTCTCCGGACCCCTATATGCTCCTGAAGCATGTGCAGAGAAAGAGGGATGGCATCCAGGCTTCAGCAAACACTGCTGGCGGGACCTGCTTCTGGGGAAGAGTATAGATGTTAGAAATATTCTCACTCTGATAGCTGGGCTTCTGAAACTCTAGAGGTAATAATGACTCCTGAGAGTCACAAAAGATGTCCAGTTCCAACCAGATAAGACTTTAATTGCATATTGGGCTGGGTCTTCAAGATCACAGTAGATCATCTCAGAGATTCTGGAGGGAAGGTTGTAGAATAAACCTGGGCCTTGCAGTCAAACAGCCAGTGGGATTCTTCCTGGCTTTGTACTGAGCCTCTACTTAACTTCTCTGAGATCTGTTTCCTCTAAATAGAATAAAAGATATGCACTTTGCATGGTGATTTTGAGGACGGAATGAGATTTTTGTATACACACCATTACTGTGTATACATAAATATACTATGTATTCTATAGATGGAAGCAATGGTGATTTTTACCACTCATCAGTACAACTGGTGGGAAGTCGGGGTTTGGCAGCAAGTCTTTCTTTCTGTGGATCATCTCTAAGCGTTTCTTTTTTTTCTTTCTTTTTTTTTTTTTTTTTT
>PVKP010018474.1:0-14869 GCA_004027715.1 Plecturocebus donacophilus | reverse complement strand
CGGTCTCGATCTCTTGACCTCGTGATCCGCCCGCCTCGGCCTCCCAAAGTGCTGGGGTTACAGGCCTGAGCCACCGCGCCCGGCCCCTCCAAGCGTTTCTGACCTCTGACTGTCCTGATCTCCAAGCCTTTCTTATCTCTGACTGTCCTGATTTCTCATCTGTGTAGGGATTTGAAAACCCACAGGGTGAACAGCACCTTTCTCTGGAAACATTCATTTTTTGGTTCAGCAATCAGCAGGACTTAGAATTTAATTTTAAATTGGGAAAAAAACTGTAGGAAATGTAGTTAATGTTACCGTGATTTGGATTCCACTTTTGGTAAACATGGTGTCCTTTAGCCACCTGTGTGGCCACTTAAAGAAAACTGCCTATTCTGGCCATCTTAAATAATAGAATAGGTGAAACTGGATTGTATGAAAATTTCTCGGTAAGCTGCTTTGACCGCTGTTTTGTTTATTTATACACAGTCTTATATAGATATATATTAACAAATATAAACACATTGCAAGATTCAGTGTTCTTACTCGGCAGGTTGAGTGCACACAGCAGGGGTTGAGCCGCCAAATAATACCGCTTGTTAAATTTTTCAAAATGAAATCTTTGCCAAAGTGATGATATTTGCCTCATCCCAAGCCTGGCTGAGCTGTTTCTCTCATATCCTGTATTGGAGGGAAATCAACCAGCAGCAAACTCTTCTTGCCATGGCTGCCTTGACCAAGCTCAAGTTCCTCTAAGTTCTCTCAAGAATGCTCACAGACCCACTGGCAAGTGACCAGAGGGGACTTCCCTGGAAATTGGCAGGTTGCTGAGAAAACCATGCGTTCTTCTCCAGGCAATGGCATTGCAATTCTGCAGATGCCCAGTGTTTCGTCCCAAGGCAGCCTCTGGCCTGAAAACCTCAACCTCTTTCTGCTCCATGAACCATATTGAGTTTTAGGACTTCACTGTCTCTAAAAGAATCATACTTGTATCACTTCCAGTTTCCTTTCATGAGACAAAGCTCTCTTTGGCAATGGCTGTCAGAAAGCTCCAGAATAAGCTACTTAACTTCAAAAATAGAGAAACCAGATTGGACTTTTAAAAATCCCATTGTCTGTGCACCTAGGCATGTGTGTGTGCATGTGTGTGCAATAGTTAAATTCAAATAAGGCTGAGACTAAACAATTTAAATCATAATAAATGTGGGTTCTTTATTTTCAGTAATTTATTTATAGTCATATTCCTAGTTCAGGAACATTAACATTTGATCTGGGCTCTATTTGAATCATCTGGACGTCTCACTGTTTATTTTAAGAAGTTATACAAAATATTTGACTACAGAAAGCATAGTATAATAGGAAAAACAATCTAATAACAGATACATGTGTGCATGCCTGTGTTTGTATAAAATTAGAAATTCCATGTATAGAAAGCTAGAATCTTATAAGGTTCTTTAAATAACTAACTTTACCTTTTTAAAATCCAGGTTTTAAACATATTAATAAAGTAAAGCTCACAGAAAATTTTATTTTATGCTAAACATAGCATACAATTTAGTAATTATTGTTCATTTATATATTATCCAACAGTATATATTTTTAGTTCAGTAACAACATTTATAATATTTCCAAATCATTTGATTTGAGAACAGATTAAATAAAATTCATTTTAATTTTGCAGCGTATATTGTAGTGTGCTTGCACAGAGTTAAGATATCTTCTCAAAATATAACCTGTTTCAGTTAAAGTACTTCAGTTTTTGTTATTTCGGATACATGTTAGTTTTACCTATTTGTAGGGCACATGTGATATTTTAATACAAAGTGTAATGATCAAATCAGGGTAATGGAGGTATCTATCACCTCAAGCATTTATCTTTTTTTTTTTTTCTGTTAGAAACATTCTAATTTGATTCTTTTAATTATTTTGAAACATATAACCCGTTATTATTAACTTAACTCACCCTATCGTGCAAACTGAACATAACCTATTTTTTGATAACCTATTTATTGTTTGCAGTTTGAGGAGGGAATCTTTTTTAATGTCTATCTAGAGATGGCTCAGTATTACCAGATGGTCTTGCTTCCACAGGTTCCACTTTGCCTGTTTTGCAAGTTTGGGACAGCCTATGGTTATGTGCTGAGGCATCCATCCAGTCAGTAATGTATCTGGGACAATGCTAATACTGCAAACATCTTTACGAGTTTAAACAGTATCTAGTTTTTTCTACTCCAAGAAAATCAGTTAATACAATAAGGCATGGCATTCCATACAGAAACAATGTAGTGGACGAATTGCCATATTCCAGGGCAAGAGAACGGAACTAGTTGTAGGCATTTTTATATTGTTGTCAAAAAGAGCTACAGAAACTCTTCCCCATTTTATGCTGATCTTTGTCATGAGTACAGAAAATCATTTCAGTAAAAACACCCTGCATATTGGTAAGAATTATACTAATGTCAGTGGTGGTAATTGTTATCAGTAATAACTTACATTATTACTACCAGTCATGTTGCTTTTGTAAAATGAGAATCTATAATGTGACGTGTGCTGTGCAGAACTTTTACCCTTTGATGAGTCTCTAGAGTCTTGTGCTATGGAGCAAATAATTTTCCATCTGTCTTCAGATTTTTCAAGTATCATGCTCTCTGGTGATTTGAAATTTTCTATGCATTTCTCCCTCTACCCTCCAAAAAAAGTATAATTTTGTATTTTGTATATAAAGCAAATTTGTCATGTAATGTATTTTAAAATTAAAATCATTTTGCAATAGCTTGCAAATTAATTTTGATTCTATTTGTAAGTTTAAAAAAATACCTTCTGAGACTTCATGATTTAGGAATGCCTAAAAAAAAGTATGGTCTAACTGAAAAAAAAATTTCTAAATTTTAGTAAGTGTGGCACTTATTTACTGACTAAAAAGGAATGAGACTGGCAAATGCTATATTGAACAGGAAAGATTAAGGTAAATTTCAAGTTTACAATTTTTCTTGGTTGGTTTTAGATTTCATTTTTTGTAAATAGAAATAAAAGCTCAATTCACTATGAAAAAAATGAAGTCATAATTCATCTTCACATTACAAGGTATATATAGAAGCACATTTGAGAAAGTAAGTGTATGATTTTTCAAAATAAAATAGAATTTTGCTTTATATATATATATTTTTTCTCATATTCTCTCCTTCTCTTATTCCAAATGTTAGAAAAAAATCTAAGACTAGTTAATGAGAAATGGGTTATGCCTCATATTTCTCAACTATATTGTACACAAATATTTAAAAGAATACCTAGAAAAAGTAAGGAAGAGGTAGTATTTCCCATTTGTGACATATGTATTTTAGAATTTCTTTTAAAAATATAGATACAGAAATAGTCATGCCAATTAATCACTTTTGAAGGATGTTGAAAAGTAGGTTAAGTAATGATTTTCTTGAAATTCATTGTTGAAAGTTTGCAGAGATGAATGCTATTAAAATACATTATTCTATGTATGATTTTTGCTTTTAAACCAGAAAAATGAACATTAATTTGTAGTTTTCTACCTTAGTAATTTATCTACTTATGTAAATCACCTCATTAATATATTATGACAGTTGGTCTTAACAAGGAAAAAGTGACTACCACTTCCTTAACTTATTATAAAAAGCTTTAAAAATTAAAACTCATATGATAATGTTACTTTCATCATTTCTCCTATTCTAGTGAATGGCATTTTCGAAGCAAATGTATATTTGGCCAAATTAACTTAAGTTACTCTTTCTTCTTGGTAGTAGTAGGTAACTTTTGTTGTCATTTTATTAGCATTTACATTTTATTAGCATTTACATTTAGTAACACTATGTTTGCATAATAATGAAATGACAATTTTGTTGTCATTTCATTATTATGCAAACATAGTGTTGCTTTGCTTCCATGTTTAGACAGTCGTTAAAAATATTCTTTGAATGCTTAACAGCTAATCCATAGGTAAGTGCATGTATGCATGTGAGAAGGTCTATGCCGTTATTCTTGAAAAAGACCTCTTTAATTTGAAGATCTTCTTAAGGTGTGATAAAATTAAGCTTGTATACATTTTGAGAGAAGAGCTAAATACTGCTTCTCTTTTTCACAAAATACCACTTATTTTAGCAAGTCTCAGAAGAACAGTCTATAGAAATTCAGTTCATCTCTTTTTAACCAAGAGACATTGTGAGAATGAAACAACAGATGCAGATAGTATTGACAGTACAGAAACATAAATGAAATATATTAATTATTTCAGTGATAAAAATGTTGTAAATACGGAATGAAATTAGAAAGAATGCACTTAGCAATCTAATTCTGGCAAGTTTGTTTGTTTTCTATTAATATAATGGTGCTTCTATTAAAATATTAGTAAACATCTTTGGCTGGCCATGATAAAAATTATGATTTCCATAATGAGTATTTTCAGTTTTATTTACACAGGTGAACATAGATTCTATCTTTGTTCTACAGATTTCGTATCCCAGCTAAACTGTGTTGTAAAATACAATATGCAAACAAACTTTGGTGTTATCGCAGGCAAGTCACTTCATTTTTCTGGACTCACTCTTCCCATATGTAATATGAGATGGTTAGATTAGGTAAACTTTAGTTCTCTTGAAATTACACATTTTCATGTATATCTATTTAATTCTACTTTCTCTGGCTATATATCAAGATAATGTCTTTTTAATTCTATGTATGTGCAGGGGGAAGAATAAGTATATTGGCTATATAATAAGAAATTTTCTATATATATCATTTGGTTAATTCCAAGTTTTCCTCAAACCTTCAAAGAGAAGCAATGATAAGTATGAACCAGACCATTGTGAGGAAAAACATTTTGGATGCCCAAACCCAGAGCAGTGATGGTGACACATAATGAAGAATGAGCACCAGAGAGATTTTGGTCTAAATGCGTGCAAGGATTATTTTCCCGATATAAGAGCTCATACATCAGAACCGCCAGATGAGGCCAGGTGTTGTGACTCACAACTTTAATCCCCATACTTTGGGAGGCTGAGGCAGGTGGATCGCTTGAACCCAGGACTTCAAAATTATAGTCAGTTGGGATCGTGTCACTGTACTTCAGCCTGAGCAATGGGGCAAGACCCTGTCTCTTAAAATAATAACAATAATAATACATTTTAGATGAGATCTGCAAATGTAAGCATGCCAGAAGATTAAGGTAACACAAAAATGATAGAATTAATTTTTTTTTGTTTTGTTTTGGTTTTTACAAATGAGACTTTGAAGTCACTGGGGAGGAGTGGCTTAAAGTTACAGAGGTATGATTAGGCGAGGCATGGCTGTAATCCCAGCACTTTGAGAAGCCAAGGCAGGTGGATCACCTGAAGTCAGGAGTTCAAGACCAGTGTGACGAACATGGTGAAACTCTGTCTCTGCTAAAAAAAAAAATAAAAATAAAAATTAGCTGGGCATGGTGGTGCGCACCTGTAATGCCAGCTACTTGGGAGGCTGAGGCAGGAGAATCACTTGAAACCAGGAGGTGCAGGTTGCAGTGAGCCAAGATCGCACCAATGCACTCCAGCCTGGCCAATAAGAATGAAATTCTGTCTCAAAAAATAAAATAATAAAGTTACAGGGATAGGTTGTATTTTGTATATTTTGATCTATTTCACCTTAAGGCTTTGACATTCGCCTACATACCGATGATCCAAAATTAATGTGTTTATTCAAGATCTTTCTGCTGAGCTCCAGACCTCTATTTACCATAACAACAATAAGAACAACCACCACAATAATAATATCAAATACTTATTGAGGGCTCACTAGGCAGTATTATGTAGGGCAATAGGTAGTATTCAAGGAAATTTATGCATGTCAACTCATTTAATCCTCATAGCAGCCCTGTGAGGTGGATACGTTTATCTCTTTTGTAAGTGAAGACTGAGACACAGAATCACCAAGTAACTTGCTAAATGGTATACACCTGATAAGTGGTGAACTCACGTTTGAACCAAGCCGTCTGGTTCTTTAATATTTGCTACTAATGACTTACATTCTCTGTCAGCAGTCCGTGGATTCTGCTCACTTAACTGTTATGTACACCAACAAAAATTTCAACAGCTGAAAACCCAAATGTGCCAAATTCAGCTTTTCTTTTCTTTTCTTTTCTTTTCTTTTCTTTTTTTTTTTTTTTGAGATGAAGTTTCACTCTTGTTGCCCAGGCTGGAGTGCCATGGCACAATTTCAGCTAACTGCAAACTCCCTCTCCTGGGTTCAAGAGATTCTCCTACCCAGCCTCTCAAGTAGCTGGGATTACAGGTGCCTACCACCATGCCAGGCTAATTTTTTCTATTTTTAGTAGAGACAGGGTTTTTCTATGTTGGCCGGGCCAGCTCCTGGCCTCAGGCAATCCACCAGCCTCAGCCTCCCAAAGTGCTGAGGTTACAGGTGTGAGCCACCACACTGGGTTTCGCTTCTCTTTTTCTTATTGCCCCTACTATCAGTCACGCGCATTGGTCTTACACATAAAATGTTGACCTCCCTTTTCCTTATCCTTCAATCTAATCAGACACTGAGGCGTTCCTCAGTGAGTTCCTCTCAAAGCATTCCATTATCTGTCTCATCTTGTCCTTTTCTCTTGCCTCTTCTTTAAGTTCTTCATAATTTCCCTTCTGAAACCATAAAGCATGACTTCCAATTTGTCACCATATAGCCACTCATTATCTTCCAAAATGCTTCCTATATTCATGTTTGATGTCATCTTTATAAATCCTTGTTAATTTCTCCAATTAAAATTCATTATCAGGTCCTCTTCATCTTCAAGATGTCATGAAAATTCATCAGAAACTCTTGCTTACCACTTCTGTGCCATCTTTCCAAATGATTCCCCAATTCCCACTTCCGTCGTCTTGTTCTTATCAGTTAGCTCTTATTTTTTCTTGCATGTTCAACTATACCTATATTTAGCATGCCCATACTATACCTATATTTATTGACCATTCAAAATAACTTAGTGAGAATGTATTAAGTTTCAGGCACTGGATGAAAGACCAACAAGGATAATCAATATAGACATAGGTATTTTCTTCCTTGAGTTTATAGTTTAGTTAATTATTGAGACAAACAGGTTAGTGAGTAAGAACTACATGGTAGAAGAACCACATTCTTTCCATACAGATTAAGGAGCAGAAATGGAAAATTCCAGGAGTAAGTTAAGTCTGGGCTATAAACTAAAGGATTCATTGCAGTTAGTGAACCAGTTGGGAAATCAGCCCTTCAGGCATGAGGGACAATGCCTACAGTGTTCTGGAGGGTTTTAGTATTTGAGATAACTTTGCGTGTATGCAGAATTGAAATACCTCTAGGAAACGTCTGTGCATTCTCCTCTTCTGTGACCAGTGAGATTCCCAAAGAGCCCTCCTTTCTCTCCATTATGAAAAAGGATGACTATATAGAGTAATTGCTTTCTTGCTCACTAGACCTAAAACTCTTTAGGGCAGATCTTTTGGAAACATGTAGTATACGAGAGAGAGAAAGAGAGAGAGAGAGAGAGAGAGGGAGGTATTTATTTTAAAAGACATGATATATAAAAGACATTGAAATATCAGCAATGGTGTATGATGATGATGACACTTTGCATGTAAAGTTGATGTTGAATAAAAATAAAATTATCGTCTTAGATTTTGTTTATGTGCCCCAGTCTGTAGGTAAAATTAATCTGTTAAAGGAACCAAGGTCAGCAACAAAGAACAAACTTCTTCTAGGAAAATGTGGAGATGCGTGAGAGAATTTTTGGTTTAAAATATAAATACCTATCACATAAGGAATCCTAAACTAACAAAAAGCTAGAAAATGTCCAGCAAAATTCCAGGCACTATGGAAGGGTAGAAAGAGACGAATTAAAAAAAAAAAAAAAAAAAAAAAAAAAAAAAAAAAAAAAAAAAAAAAAAAAAAAAAAAAAAAAAAAAAAAAAAAAAAAAGAAAAGAAACATAAAACTTGGCTCATCCAGTCTACCTGGGGTGCTTATGTTTACATTTGGAGGTAAAATATCCCCCAAATGAATTCAGAGTGGCTACTAGCAAAGTATCAGACTCCCGCCAGAGCAAATGACCAGGAAATGCCAAGCCACAAATATTGTCCCAGTCATTAACGAGTAGATATTGAATGTATTCTGTGATCACTTAGAGCTGTCATAAAATGAATGCTGGGCCTCAAGATATCTGAACAGACCCAAGGAAAAAAATGATAGAGTAGAAGAAATGAAACTTGGAGACAGAAAAAGTCTGGTTTGGCAAATGTGGTATCTATTTTGCAGACAAAATTAAATCTTTGACAATGTGGTCTTTGAAAGCTATTCCACACTTACCTTCCCTTTAGTGTTTATAGTACTTGCACATTTATGATTAAATTTCTTCACTATTCATCCATGCATTATTTTAGTGTTTTATTCTGAACATTCTATACACATACATCCATACGTACATAAATGGGCTTCTTCAGAAATTAGTAGCCCACAGGCCACATTTCACTAAACATTTAGTAAAATATATTTTTATGATAAAATAAAATTATTTTAGCTGTTCCTTATTTACAGTGTTTCTTGCCATCAAAATAAAATATTGAGATATAACTTTTCAGTGTATAATTTTAGATACGCTTTTTTTAAGTGATAGTTTATCTGAATTCAGCAAATTCATTAGCACTGATTTACAATGGTGTGTGTTTGAAGGTACCTGTAATATGTACATGCCGAATGAATTCATTAAGACCAGTGTGATTACAGTGAATGTCAAATGAATTAATAATAATGGGACCTCTAAGTGTTACCATTACTTTCACAGTGTGTTACTGTTTTTATACTTATGAGCCCTGAGGATAAATGACACATATTACCCTTGTATATTAATTGTATCTTGATAATCAAAGGTTGATCTAGCAACCTTGTGAGTAGTAAAATTTTCTAGCCCCCATACACAGAGAAATTACTATTATTTATAAATTTCATTGAAGACTGTTTCCATATTTTAGATTCCAATTATAAAAGGCATTTATATTATGCCTCTTACACATCCACTGGAACATTACAGTCCATAGACGTATTTTTTCTATAAACAATATTTAGAATAAAGAAGTAGCTCAAGACTTTTTCTAGGCATTTGTATTTTTCTTTCCATGAAAATAGACAGGATACCATCAATATACATATGCACATATATACATAATTTAATCTTCATTCTAATAGACATATACATACAGAGGCATGCACATAGATACATACATTCATTGTGACTCAGTTACTTGACCTGGGAATCATTACATTTTTAACAGCAGTTCCCTCATCGGCAAAGTTATAATGAAACTACCTATCCCACACTGTTTACGAGCTTTGAAAGACTGTCTACTACCCTATATAAGATTTCTTTCTTTTCATTCCTAATCCAGCCTTCCAGTGATACCTGGTTGGAGGTGCAGGTAGGAGGCTTAGGATGGATGAGGAGGAAAAGATTGAAATAAAAGAAAACCTGTTTGTTGTGGCTGCAACCATGTGTAGTAAATAAATCTTACTGTAATGCCTAAACAAAGTGCTCATGAGGTCCAGTCCTTCAAATATGGAGGAAGAAAAGCAAAAATGGAGGAAGGGTTTTCCAATCAAATGAAAAATCAGGAAACTAGAGTACTGTTTTGTTCTTTCATCTTGAAACTTCAGTTCCTAATGTCCTTTATGCTTTAACAAATACCAGATTGATTTGCTTGTTTATTTTAATGATCAAACTTAATAACCCTGCAACTTTCTTCCCCACTTCTTGCTTTCTATTAATTACAATTTCACATTTGTTGCTAACCAAGAATAAGTTCAATAAATGTTATTTCTATTTCAATGGTAGGTATTTCTCTAAAAAGAAAATGGATGAGCTTGAAACCCAACATCATTTATAATGGTGTTTTCTATTAGAAAATATTTTGAGTTACACATAGTCAACTCACAGACTTTCTATTGCAATCCAACAATTCAAAAATGGGTGCTGTCTTTCCTGGTCAATGTTTTAGTCATGACTTTTAGGGTCATAAATGACATACTTCTCAAGTTTGTAGGTGATATGAAACTGTAACAGGCAATTAATTCAGAGGTAGAAGCATCTAGATTCAAAAAGAGCTACACCAGCTTGAATACAATCTAACAGAAATATAGTCCTCAACCTACAGCCTTACCCCTAAAAAAAGATAGCTAAATTTCTGAGAGGACTCAATAAAGCTTGGCAGAAACATCTGTGAAAAAATGCATTTTAGTTTATTATAAATTCAATAATAGTCAAGTGTGTGATAAAGCTAAAAAGAAAAAAAAAACTAATTTGTTTTTTGACCATATTACCAAAAGTATGGTATCAAAATCAGGGAGGTGAAAACACCTCTGTACCCTGATTTGACAGGTCAGATGTAAAGGACACTACTCAGTTCTGAGCATCGTATCTCAAGAAGGCATTTAGACACTTGCTGCTCCCAGACAAAAGGCATGATAAGCTTAAGAGGATGGTAAAGGATGCCACATGAGAAGATGCTGAAGCAAATAGAGATGTTATAAATCAGTGGAAAAAATTACAGCTGTTGTCAAATACTTAAAGGGCTAACATGTGGAAGGGGGAAAAATTTAGCCTGTGGTGCTCCAGAGTTTAGAGTCACATCTAATATGATACAGATACAGAACCACACCTCATACAGGTATGGCTCACTGTAAAAACCAATAGTACCATCAGGGCTGAAAATAGCACTGACAATTTCTTGAACAGGAAAATTCATCACCACTGATAGGATGTAGCATTAACTAGTATTAATTAGTAAGCCATTAACTAGGGAGAGGGGTAGATAATAATTTCTAATTGTTTTCTTTTTACTGTGACCCACAGTAAGAAAGACATTTTATATTAGGTATGTTCACACAGAGAAGTCTATAGAATTGAAATACAATTGTTCAAAAAATAACTCTTATCACATACAGTTTATTCATATATTCCATTCTAGTCTGGTTTAACTGAATTCAGTTTTTAATGCTATTCCATCTTATTGGATTGATTTCAGTTCCCAATAACAGATAATGACCCACAACTTAGCAAACACTGAACAAGATGACCACTGTCAACTCCGTGATTCTATTGGTGGATGTCATAGTAAGGAAGAATGTCTCCAGGGGTGAGAATGAATGCTCCCCATGTGACTGACAGTCATAAGCAAATGGTCAGCAGTACCATGAGTTTCCCCAGATTTCTCTCGCATTTTTGACTTCAATTTAAATTTAGAACTATAATAAAAATACTAATTTGGAATACTTTAGCAGGGTACCTATACAAAACTTATTTTTAGTCAATGATAACATCCAGCAATAAAATCTAGCATATAAAGGAAGGGTTACAACGGAGATTCTTAGCAACTTCTTGATAATTGCATGCCATCATTGTTATCTTGAACAAGGAAAATGCGTTATAATGAGACTATGTGGCTGGCAGACATGAAGGGGCACAGAGGTGGGAGATGGTGAGTGACTGTGAGCATCCTATTACAAGAACTACTAGAACCAGCCATGAAAGAGAACTAGAATGGAAGACTTAGGCATCCACCCATCAGTGCTGGGAATATATGCACTTTCTTCCAATATTCACAATGACTGCACAAGAAATATCTCAGACAATGGAAAGGAAGCTAGGTGAAGTAAAGGGATTGTATGCCCAAACCCATACAATCAGAAATGGGTGTAATTGCTGTACATTCAGAACTTTGAAAAATAAATAGAGGTTCGGATGCTTCCTGTATGGTCCTCAGTTTTATCCATGGGCTAAAAGGGTTAAATGACTTTTCAGATGGGGAAATCTTTCAGGCAGGAGAAAGGTAAACTTTTAGAAGTGATGCACTCTAGAAAATCAGACCCATCATACTCCTTGAGCACATCTTCTTAAACACTTTCTTTATTTGGAATTAGTGATTTTGAATTACGTTTCTTTTAAGAGACTGCTTTTCACTGAAACTTTTGATGAAACAAAATCCACTTCTTATAGAAAAAGAATGCTGTAGATATTCTCAGGCAGATAGCCTTGAGGGAAACAAAACAAAACAAAAATGCTCTCTCAAGTTACGATGTATTTTATGGCCATGGATGAAAAGACTGCAAATCCAGAGAGGTTAGTCACCCTGGATCATCAGTCAGATGTTCACACAATTGAGATGCTTATACTCTATAAATTTCAGTCACTTCCATTTTGTAAATCAAATATTTACTGTATATTACTGAAAAATATTGGTAGAAAGGAAATAAAAAATAGTCATCCTCTCTGGTTTACTTAGTATAATCCAATTTGCACTCAAAGGTGTCATATTCATGTGTTTATATCCTCTGTCCCCATTTGTATATACTTTTATTGATAATACTAGATAGCTACTCTGCTCAGAATGCAGTTTTTTCCATCTGCAGAGATTAGAACTGAATTATTCTGGTGTCTTCCTAGAAAGTACTTGGTTGTTCTCTTAAGTTCATATAATTCTAGCTGCCTATTTAGTCATTGGGGATATATTTATATTTTCAGAAAAAAACCTAAATATGCAATATGGTTACAGGGAACCCCTGCTCCCCCATCAGTACCCCTAAACTCTAGTTGTGGCTTTTTCCTGGGGGCCCAGCCGCTAATGACGAGACTGTCCACCTGCCCGTGCCTGGCTTCCCGCCCACCTCATGGAGTCAACAGCTGCCCTCTCTGGGCCAATCAAAGAAAAGAAATTACCATGGCAGAAAATGACTTCAGGACTTGGCTGAAAGTGCCAACTTAAGAGGTTGGCACCATGTTTGGACCTGGCTGGTGGAGGCAGATGGTGGAGAAGGCAGCTGTTTCAGACCTCCATCAGGATAACTTGAAGACACAGAGGCAGGGAAGATCTGGGAGATGTCCCAGCCTTTTGAAAGTAGATTTTTCTTGCCCTGGCTCCAAGCCCTAAAATTTCTCTTATGATAGTGTGGAAATGGACTGGGTTTTTTTCTATGCATAGGATCAGTCAGGACCGTAAATATCTCCCTAAAAAGTTATGAGTTCAAAGGTGAAAACAGGGCAATTGAATGAATTGATTGGAGAATCCAGTCCAATCTAATATAAATAAAGTGAGTTCAATGAATCCAAGTTGGTGGTATGGACCCAGATACCGTGACCCGTGCAGGCTCAGCTACAGGACGAGCTGGGATGTACGAGGGCAAGAAACCAGGGTGAAGGGCAAGTGCAGCTGGATGTCCGGACCATGGCCCTGACAAGCATCTAGAGCAACAGTGCCTGTTTCTGGCCATATCAATACCTAGTAGAATCCAAGAAGGTGGGATTTCCAGGCATCACTGACTTCTGGATTCAAGGAGTGACAGTATTAATGTTCTGGGCAACTCAGTCAGTTTGAAGCAAAACCTTATTTAGTAGGTGAAGCACAGGAGAGTTTAGGCAACGAAACTGTTCTGGGTGACACTATAATGGTAGAGAGAGGCCACTATATATTGGTCAAAGTCCACAGAAGGCACAATGCCAAGAGTGAACCCAATGTAAACTATGGACACTGGATGATTATGATTGTAATGTGGGTTTATCCACTGTAGCACATGGACCAGCAGCTGAGGGACTGTGGGTGGTGGGGAGGGGTGCATGGGAGCTCTCTACTTTCCACTCAATGTGGAAAGTATGAACTTACAAACTTAGTCTAAGAAATAAAGTCCAGGAGAGATCCAAGATGGCTGATCACTAGCAGCTCAGGATTGTAGCTCCCAGTAAAAGCACAGAGAGCCAGTGGACGCCACACTTACTGATAAATTTTTGCCGCCCACGGACCAGGACATTCCCACCCGAGGAGCCCCACGGGTCGCCAGCACAACCCTTTTGGCTGGCGCGGCTTTTTTGCCGGTGCCTCGGCTCGGCGGCTCTTGGTGCAGAGTAAACGGGACTGAGTCTCCTTTTGGATGATGTTTGGAGCTCTGCGAAGGCAGAGCAGTCCATCCAGCTGATTGAAAAAGGGACTGAAGAGGGAAGTCAGACCGGAGACCCCTGGGCAGAAAAGCACGACGAATTTCAACGCTGCTGTTTTAGCTAGCATTGCGGGTCGCCACAGTGAAAATTACATAGATTCCGGAGCTGGGAATCAACAAGCTGGATGTCCACTCAGAGACCTAATTTGAAAGTTGGTAATTACAAAGACGACAGGTGGATAAAACCATAAAGATGCCAAGAAGCCACCGTAAAAAAACTGAGAACACTCAAAATCAGAAATTCTCTCCTTCTACAGAGGACGCTAGTTCCTCATCAGTAACGGAACAAGGCTTGATGGTAAACGAGTGTGAAGAATCGTCAGAATTAGGCTTCAGAAGATGGATAATAAGAAACTTCTGTGAGCTAAAAGAATATGTTCTAAACCAATGCAAAGAAACTAATAACTTTGAAAAAAGGTTTGACAAAATGCTAACGAGGATGGACAATTTAGAGAAGAACATAAATGAATTAATGGAGCTGAAAAACACAATACGAGAAATCCGTGAAGTATGCACAAGTTTTAACAGTTGAATTGATCAAGTAGAAGAAAGGATATTAGAGGTCAAAGACCACCTTAATGAAATGAAACGAGAAGACAAGATCAGAGAAAAAAGAGTAAAAAGGAATGAACGAAATCTCCAAGAAATATGGGACTATGTGAAAAGACCTAATTTATGCTTCATAGGTATACCTGAAAGTGACGAAGAGAATGAATCCAAGTTGGAAAACATTTTTCAGGATATTATCCAGGAAAATTTTCCTAAACTAGCAAGGCATGACAATACTCAACTCCAGGCAATACAGAGAACCCCACAAAGATATTCCTCAAGAAGACCAACCCCAAGACACATAATTGTCAGATTTACTCGGATTGAAATAA
>PVKP010018473.1:0-44219 GCA_004027715.1 Plecturocebus donacophilus | reverse complement strand
CCAAGTGGTGACCTGGCGTTTCTTCAAAACTGTGGCCCAAGGAGTTGAAAGGCCTGGCCTCTGCTCCCTTAGGAGAGTCTCCATATCCTTCGGAGTTTTGTCGTCCGTGAAAGGGGTATAAACGCATTTGTTCCGCCTCCCTCCTGGGCTGCTGGGAGGGTTCAGAGAGAAAGCTGAGAAAGGCCTTGGGAGTCATGGGGGGCATGTTAATGTCAGCGGCTGTGGTCCTCCATTAGCCCAGGCAGTGGATGAGCGGTAGCAGAGGGCCCCTGCCTTCCGGGGCTTTGCCCCAGACCTCCTCGCTCCATCCAGGTGGAAGCCCCGAGCCGGGGAGGATGTGCCCCCTGGTGGAGACGCTGTGGTTGCTGCATCCACAGGCGCCCAGGCGGAACAGATGCCAAAGCGAGCAGAGGCAGACAGGCAGACAGGCTCGCTAGAGAGGGCTGGGAGGTCGTGGTGTTATTTTTGTGTGATTGATCTGGCTTTTGGATATTTAATAGCAGCGAGAGGGAGAAGCTGGATACTGATGATGCAGGGCTTGTCTGTCTCCAGAGCTTCTGCTGGTCTTGCTATACCTCTGTAGATAGACATTTCCTAGGGAGGGGGATGTCGTGGGGACGGCACCTGCTCTTTGCCAGCTCTGTTTCTTATTCCCAGCAGGACACAGGAGTCCATGTCTCCAGCAGCCTTCCAGCTGGCTGTCTCCTCCCAGGTTGGGTCTCCTGGGACACCAGCCAGCCAGCATGGGGTTGGCCACTAGCTGCAGAGACAGCCCCCCTGAGGCTCCCTTCTGGGCCTTGGTGGCCCATCTGGAGCACAGCTTGCATGAAGCGTGGGCCCTCCGTTTCCTCCTTAACTCTTGCACAGGCGAGTAGACCGAGCTGAGCGTTGGCCCCAGCTGCACAGTGCGGGGGAGGAATCAAACAGGCAGCCCTGACCTTGACGGAGAGCCAGGCCCTCGGGGAGGCTCCCTTGTGACAACAGCAGATCTCTTCGTGTTGTCCAAGGCTTCTCTCCGGCACCTTCTGTATTTGTCTGTTGATGCAGTTGCTTATTTGAATATTGGTTGAGGTTCCCTTGTCAGCTTTGGCACTGTCAGCATTTGGGGCTGGTGAAATCTTTGTCGCGGGGCCTGTCCCTGACCTGGGCTGCCTTTTCCGGAGGCCCCCCACCTGACCTCACTTTCCATTCTTCCATCTAGAGAGGCAGACAGGTGACAGGCGCTCTGTGCCTCAGTTTCCTCATCTGTAAATTAGGGATAATAACAGTATCCACCTGGATAGGCTGTGTGAAGAGTTAGATTGTTTGTATATGTAAAATGCCTAGCACAGTTCTGGACACGCAGTAAGCCTGTGTGTATCACCCTTACTCGGTGGGTGCTTATTTGTTTATTTATTTGAGACGGAGTCTTGCTCTGTTACCCAGCATGGAGTACAATGGAACAATCTCAGCTCACTGCAGCCTCTCCCTCCTGGGTTCAAGTGATTCTCCTGCCTCAGCCTCCCAAGTAACTGGGATTACAGGTGTGTACCACCACGCCCAGCTAATTTTTTGTATTTTTAGTAGAGAGGGGGTTTCACCATGTTGACCAGGCTGGTCTTGAACTCCTGACCTCATGTGTTCCACCCGCCTCAGCTTCCCAGAGTGCTGGGGAGCCACTGCATCCCTCCAGATGTTTGTTTATATTGTGCCAAGCTGGGAATGCAACAATGAATAAGACAAAGACCCTGACCGTGGGATCTCAGAGCTCATGAGAAAGGCAGATACCTTATTCTGGGCTTTTAATTCAGTGTAACAAGCCTTGGGATTGGGGACACATCCAAGGACTTGATGGAGGAACACCTCACCCAGGAGTTAAAGAAGGAAGGCTTCCTGGAGGAGGTAGCATCTCAGCTGGGATATGAAAGAGAAGTTCGAGTTAGCTGAGTGAAGAAAGGAGAGGAATAATGGTATGAGTTATCTGTCTTTTACATAAAATTTAAAAGGCCCTTCTGAAAAACTCAAATCCCATTTACTGGGCTATATAGTACAAATATGGCAAAATCATGCAAAAAAAAAAAAAAATCCTGGGTTCACATCTCTGTGGGAAGTCACGTCACCTCTCTGAGATACCCAGCTTGGAAGTGCTTGGCACACGATAGATGCGGAGTGTGGGGTTAAGGGCAGGGAGGAGACCTGCCTCCATCCGCCACAACCCAGCCCGTGCGTGTGCAGGTGTGTTTCTGCTTTGGCAACAGTAACCTCCCGAGGTACTTTCTGCCTTATGGGTGTTGGGGCCTGGCAGGAGGGGAGAACAGGGAGGCAGGTGGGGAGTGGAATCAGAGAAGGGCAAAGCCGTTGTTTTGATGCAACCGGAGTCATTCCGGCTCACCTGTATGTCCACTGGGGGTCACCAGGCGGCACTGCCCATCACGGTGTCTCAGAACCGTGCCAACGGACACTGCTCTCGCCTATGCTCCTATGATCGCCTCCGAGGGGAGACAGTGTGGTGGACTGAACATGGAGAAGTGCACGTTGGTGGTTAAAGCTCATGTCCTATTAGCTGACGCCAGGTACCTGGCCTCAAAGTGTCCAGGAAGTGCAGTCCTGTCCAGGCCTGGGAAGTGGTGACCAGCACTAAGGAAGTCCCCTGAGCAATGTCTGGGCCATGGGGCTGGGCTTCTGGTGACAATGTGTGTTGTTCCTCTTCCTGCACAGCTACAGCCTCCGCTTGGCGTCCCGATGCCCTCCAGCAGCCGCCCCGTACATCACCAGGCAGTGTAGGAAGGTCAAGGCCGCGGCTGCAGCCCAGTTCCAGGGACCATTCTTCAAAGAGTAGACACCCTGCCTGCTCCCTGACAGGTACGAGGCAGGACGGAGCAGCTTCCGGCACTGTTTGGGTGGGTCTGGGGGTCCAGGGGCCGTGGGCTTGGGTCTTGGGTGGGGAGGGAAGGAGAGAAAGGGGGTGAGTGCGATTGCTTGTGTGTACCAGGCACGGGGCAGGGCCTCCCTCCGGGAGGGCACTTGGCTGAGGGCAGACTCTGGGCTGCCTGTTTCACATCCCAGCTCTGCCACTTCCTGGCTGCAAACGTCAAGCACGTGACTTAGTCTTTCTGAGCCTCAGTTTCCACATTTGTACAGTGAGCACCACAACAGTACCTACTTTATGGGGTGATTGTGAGAATTACAAGTGCCAAATGTGCAAAGCGCCTAGAACAGAGTCTGCCACATAATCAGCACTCGGTAAGTCGTTATTGGAATAATAATAATAATAAAAGTCATTAGTCCAGGCATGGTGGCTCACGCCTATAATCCCAGCACTTTGGGAGGCCGAGGTGGGTGGATCGCGAGGTCAGGAGATTGAGACCATCCTGGCCAACATGCTGAAACCCCGCCTCTACTAAAAAATACAAAAATTAGCAGGGCACGGTGGCACGTACCTGTAATCCCAGCTACTTTGGAGGCTGAGGAAGGAGAATTGCTTGAACCCAGGAGGCGGAGGTTGCAGTGAGCCGAGATCGTGCCACTGCCCTCCAGCCTGGCGCCTGGCAACAGAGCGAGACTCTGCCTCAAAAAAAAAAAAAAAAAATAGTCATTATACTCAGTTCTCAATTGCCTCAGAGGCGCTAAGCCCAGAAAAGATTACAGCATTCCTATTCTCAAACTGTGTTTGAAAGTAAAAATAATACAGGTCGAGTGACCCTAATCCAAAAATCCAAAATCTTAAAATGTCCCCAAATCTGAAACTTGAGTACAGACGTGACACTCGAAGGCAATGCTCATTGGAGCATTCCAGATTTCAGGTTTTTGGATTAGGGATGCAGAACCAGTAAGTATGTAATGCAAATATTTCAAAACCCAAAAAATCCAAAATCTAAAAAGTTTGGAGTCTCAAGCATTTCAGACGAGGAATATATAATCTGTCCTAATCCATAAAATATAAAACTCAGATTTATTTTGCACCAAAACAGTCTCTTCCTAGGATTTCTGGTGGTAAAAACCTGGAATCACTCTAAGATTTCTGTCAGATAAAAACAGGGAAGCCAGGCCTTTCATTTTTGGCATACCTGGGTTTTGCTGGTGGGTGACCCACGAGCAGGCTTGACCCTCCCTGTTGCTGACACCACAGGACTACATTCATTGTGTCCCCAAGGTCAGCACTGCAAAGCGTGACCAGAGGACCTCAGGCATCTGAAGATCTAGGCTACTGTTATAAATACAGACCCCAGAGTCCAGTTCCAAATGTACAACATGGCCAAAAAGGCTCAAATCCCATTTACTGGGCTATAGTACAAATAGGGCCAAACCCCATTATAAAATCCCGAGTTCACATCCCTGTGGGAAGTCATGTCACCCCTGAGACATGCCCAGCATGGAAGTGCTTGGCACAGAACAGATGTCGAATGTGGGGTTAATGGCAGGGAGGGGACGTGCCACCAGCCCCACAGCCCTGCTTGTATTTGCTGGGTGGGTATTGATGGCACGGGCCCATCCTGATGGTTGCGACCAGGGAACCTGCATTAGCAGATGGCCAGGTGGTTCTGGGACACACGTAGTTTGGGGGTGCCTGCTTAGCACAAGGTAGGGGTTAAAACACAAGCCGGGGCTGTTTGGAATGAGAGTGCAGCTCAAGGCAAGAATGGGCTGAATTCTGAAACTCGGGGGTCTTTTGTGTTATACCAGCAAGAGAAGACCGTTTCTTCCTTCTGCCTGCCCTCCCACCCCAACACCTCACTCACTTCTCTCTTTCTTAAGCAGCTGGAGTTTCCAGCTTGGCTTTGGGTTTGGGGAGGGGAGTGAAAATAAAATCCACTCTTCCCCAGAGAGCCTGTTGTCTGCCCCTGGAACTGAACCTGTCTCTCCGGGGTCAGCTGCTCCCTGACAGGGGAACCTGGAGCCTTGACCCTGAGCTGGAGCGTCATGGAACAACACTGAGATGGACTCTAAGATAATACGGAATTGGGAGGCCCTGGGAGATGAGCCTCCCATTTTACAGATGGAAAAATTGAGGCCTTCTGGAAAATGGGAGGTCATACCAGAATGAGCAGTTCTGACCCTGGGAACCATTTGTGTCTGGCATCCTCCTTGTAGCCAAGGCTGCTGCATGAACCTTCTGTGTTGATGGGTACCCAGGAATTGCTTCCACCCCAGAGCAGGTGTTCTCTGAGCTGGAGGGAGAGCCAGGTACAATGGACTGGCTTCCTAAACAGACTGGGACATTTCTGTTGGCCGCTGCAGGCTTGGCAACGACGACAATGAAATATATGTAGCATTTGCCAAGCCTTTTGAATTTAGGCTGTGCCCCAGGGCTGGGCACTGTCCTAGGTGGTGGCCTTTTCTTCCTTCTTTAAAAACATACAGGCTGGGTGAGATGGCTCACACCTGTAATCCTAGCACTTTGGGAGGCTGAGGAGGGTGTATCACGAGGTCAAGAGATTGAGACCATCCTGGCGAACATGGTGAAGCCCCGTCTCTACTAAAAATACAAGAAAAACTAGCTTGGCATGGTGGTGGGTTCCTGTAGTCCCAGCTACTCGGGAGGCTGAGGCAGGAGAATTGCTTGAACCTGGGAGTCAGAGGTTGCAGTGAGCCGAGATTGTGCCACTGCACACCAGCCTGGCCACAGAGTGAGACTTTCTTTAAAAAAAAAACAGCAACTCTCCCCCACCCCGCCACACACACACAGTTTCCCAAGCTAAGCAATCAAATGAAGAGAGGCCTAATGTCATCTGCCTCTCATCTTATCATCTCTGTTTGCTCACCAGCAACGAAGGTTCGAAACTCACAGTTTACCATCTAAGTGACTAAACCTTGCTCCATAAAATCCTATGTAGCTTTTCCTTTCCGTTTTTAAAATTGGTGCTTATACCAAGCATGTGCTACTTATATTATTTTAAAATAATTAAAAAAAAATCTTCTTTATACAGTCTGCCTTAGCTCAGGCAGCCATCACAAAATGCCATCGATTATGTGGCTTAAATATTGAACAGGAATTTATTTCCTGATGGTTCTTGGGGCTGGAAGTACCAGATCAGGGAGCCGTCATAGCCAGGTTCTGGTGAGGGCTCGCTTCCTGGCTTGCAAACGGCCGCCTTCTTGCTGTGTCCTCACATGGTGGGGACCTGGGTTAGAGCAAGCTTTCTAGTTAGTGTCTTGTCTTAGAAGTCCACTCATCTCATCGTGAGCTTTTCTTTGTGATCTCATCTAAACCTAATCACCTCTCAAAGGCCCCACCTCTAAATACCATCACATTGAGGGGTTAGGTCTTCAGCTTAAGGGTTTTAGAGGTACGCAGTTCAGTCCATAGCACTATTGAACACAGTTCCAGACTTATGAAAATGCCACAGCACAGTATGTTAGTTCAGGAGGGTGTGTGCAGGTCAGAGCCCTCGTTTTACAGGGAAGGAAACTGACGTGGAGGGGCATGTGGCAGAACTGGCGTCAGCACTCAGGTCTTCTGATTTCCGGGACTGATGCTGGATTTTAAGTGGGCTGTGCCTCCTTCATGCAAAACTCTATGTGCATGTGGGTTTTGTACAGAGAAAAGGATGGCCTTCTCGAAGGACCCATGGCCTCGGCTGCTCTGCCCACTGCTACCCGTTCCAGATTCAAGGCTCCGTCATCCATCTCCCAGACGGTCTGAATGCAGCGAGAATGAACACAGCGGAGCCTGGTTTCTCGCCCTGCCTTTTGTCAGCCTCTGCGGCGTTTCCTTTACTGTGGCTCACACAAAGCTCAGAGCTTGCTGTTCACTTTCAGGTGCAGGAAAGTGCCACACTGCTTAGGCTATAGGGAGGCTTCCTTTGCACATCCTGTCTTCACTCCACCCCAGGGGTTCAGCGGGAAGCCCAGGGAAGGGACAGCCTCTCGCCTGTCTGGCCATGGTTGTGATCCTTCTCTCAGCTGTTGCTGCTCCTTTGGCTAAGACCAGCAGCCTGAGGGCCCTCTGTGCAGGCTTTCTGACATGGGCTCCCTCCTGGGGTCCTGGGAGTGGGGTGTGTAGAGGTCCCCCTTCCTGGCTCATCTCCCTTGTATGAGAGCTTCCCCCATCTCAGGTCCAGCCCCCAGCCCTGGCTGCTGTGGCCTCCCCAGAGGGCTGCTCTCTTGGTTGGGAACTGGCAAGATGGCTCCTTTTATGGATCCCACGTGACCCAGGGGAAACTCTCACTTGCTGGCCATGCCAGGCCAAGGGAACGCAGCCACTCCATAGCTGGCCCCATCTCTGCTTCCTTTTCCTCTCCCTGCTCTAGCTCATGGGCACAGGCAGACAGGCTGGTCTGCAGCATAAGCAGGGGTCCTCTGGGAAGGGACACTGCCTTTCTTGAAGACATCCCACTCCCCGCAAGCAGCCCTTTCCAGCCCCATTGAGACATTTCAGGGAATTGAAATTAACATAGGGTAGTGGTTAAGTTCACAGTTTCTGGAGCTATACCTTCAGTGGCTACTTCACTCCTCTGTGTTTGAATTCACGCATCTGTGAAATGGATTAATAATGATAATACCTCTCTCATGGGTTTATTAAGAGGATTGCATAGGTTAGTGAATGACAAGTCCTTAGCAAAGTGCCTGGCATGCAGTAAGGCTTCCCTAAACAACTGGTATTATTATGATAGAAATATTACATGATTAGCAGTAGTAATAATAATAGTAGTTATTTTTAGTAATCGTAATGGTGACCAGGTCCACTGGGCAAGAGAACTGTATCCTGAACTTGTCCCAGCTCAATTCAACCCAATGCAGTGAACATTATTGATTGATTGATTGATTTTGAGACAGGGTCTCACCCTGTCACCCAGGCTGGAGTGCGGTGGTGCGATCTCGTCTCACTGCAACCTCCGCCTCCTGTATTCAAGCGATTCTCCTGCCTCAGCCTCCTGAGTAGCTGGGATTACAGGCACCCACCACCATGCCCAGCTAATTTTTACATTTTTAGTAGAGATGGGGTTTCGCCATGTTGGCCAGGCTGGTCTCAAACTCCTGACCTCAGGTGATCTGCTCACCTCAGCCTCTCAGAGCGCTGGGATTGCAGGCGTGAGCCACTGCGCCCTGCCTGCAGTGAACACCATTAAGTACTCACTCATGTGCTCTGCTCTGTTCTACGCTCTGTGAATGTGGTTTCTGTGGAGGAAGCACGAGGGCACAGCCATCCCCTCCCGACTGGAAGAGCAGACAGGTGCTGGAGTGAGCCTAGCCTGGGTTCGAGTCTCACCTCTGCTGCTCATCATCAGCAGACTTGTAAAAGTTATTTCTCTTCTCTGAGTCTTCCATTTCTTTTCTATAAAATGGGGATCCGTGTTGCCTGCCTTGAGGGTTGTTGTGAACATCCAAAGGAGGTTAAGGGAGAGTACAATCACCTTGGAAAACTGGCAGTGGTGACTGATGCCGAACATGTGGGTACCTCAGGACCCAGCAGTCCCACTGCAGGGGACGCACTGAGCAGATATGCACCCACGTGCACCAGAAAACACTTGTGAGAATGCTGATATGTCATCTATGCACATCTTACAACCCAGCACTTCTACTCCGCAGCAAGGCATAGATATGTGCATTGTATGTGTCTTCTAGAGATATTTAAGAATGTTCTAACAGCATGACTTACATGGCACCAAAATGGAAGTTCCCAGTTGTGGATCACCAGAGTAATAGCTGGATAGATGTGGTGCATTTTTTTTTTCTCTTTGAGATGGTGTTTCATTCTTTATTGCCTAGGCTGGAGTGCAGTGGTGTGATCTCAGCTCACTACAACCTCCGCCTCCTGGATTCAAGTGATTCTCCTGCCTCAGCCTCCCAAGTAGCTGGGACTACAGGCTTATGCCATCACACTCAGCTAATTTTTGTATTTTTAGTAGAGATGGGGTTTCATCATGTTGGCCAGGCTGGTCTTGAACTCCTGACCTTAGATAATCTGCCCACCTTGGTCTCCCAAAGTGCTTGGATTACAGGCGTGAGCCACTGCATCCAGCCTAGATGTGGTGTGTCTCTAAAATAACACACTACACAACAACAGGGTTACAGGCATCAACCACACATGCAGAATGGGTGGCTCTCACAAACACTGAGGGGAAAAAGCCAGACACAGGAGGAGATGTACTGACTGATCCTACTTATTTAACTTAAAAAATGGGTGAAATCAGCCTGCTGTGTTAGAGGTGAGGACAGTGGTTTTTCTGGAGGGCAGGAGGGTTCATGTATTCTTAAAGGGGTCATGGGTTTGGGGTTGATGGGTGACTGTCACGTTCTGGTTCTTCATCTGGGTGCCAGCTTTGCAGGTGTATTCACTGTGAAAATTCATCAAGCTGTGCTTTTCACCTTGGTGTTTCAATACACAGTTTAATTACAAAATTAAGTGGGATAACACATGGACCACTTGCGACCGGGACTGAATTGTGCTCACCGTCATTATGTTCATTTCCTTTTTCTCCTCAGCACCTGAAGTGACCTGGAATCAGTGAAGCCAAAGGGACTGGCAGACTGCCCTGCAGGGAGTACCGACCTATCCCAGTTGTGTGAGCCTGCTCGAGAAAGGGAGTGCATGTGTGTGCGCGCCTGTGTGCGTGCATGTGTGTGTGCGTGTGTTCTCGTGCGGGTGTGCTAGTGCTCTTCAAACAAGGGTCCCGAACCCCAGGGCGGCAGGAAGGCGGCCGACTCCAGGCTGTCCTTCGGCACGCTGCCTGGCTGCAGCTCTCGGGACTGTGTTCTGCAGCTCAGTCTTCCTGTTGGGGTGGGGCCTCTCCTACTATGCAATTTTTCAAGAGCTCCTTGACCCTGCTTTTCGCTTCCTGAGTTGGCTTTTGCCATTATGGGGACTTTGGTCTGACCCAGGGGTCAGCTTTAGGAAGGCCTTCAGGAGGAGGCCAAGTTCCCCTTCAGTACCACCCCCCTCTCCCCACCTTCCCTCTCCTGCAACATCTCTGGGAATCAATGGCATATTGACACGTTGGAGCCAAGCCTGAACACTCCCCTTGGCCCCAGCACATGGAAACCCCCCTTCCTTGCCTAAGGTGTCTGCGTTTCTGGCTCTTGAGTCATTTCCAGACTTGAAATTCTCATCAGTCTATTGCTCTTGAGTCTTTGCAGAGAACCTCACATCAGGTGCACCTGAGAGAAAGACTTTGTCCTCACTTACAGATCTATCTCCTCCCTTGGGAAGGGCAGGGAATGGGGCCGGTGTATGGAAGGGAGGGATCTCCTGTGCCCCTCATTGCCACACTTGGTGGGACCATGAACACCTTTAGTGTCTGAGCTTCTCAAATTAGCTGCAATAGGAAACAAACAAATTGGGAAATGAGAAAAGAAAAGGAAAGATTTAAAAGCACAGGGGGAAGAAGAAGAGATTTTGGAGGCCATCCTGCCAGGGGCGGACAGGGCTGACTCCTGCTCTCTGGAACACAGTCCATGTCTCGGAGAAACGGGTGAGCTGAGCTTGGCATTTGGACCTAGTTCAGTGAGGTTCTTGGGTTTTGTGCCTTTGGGGCAGACCCCAGACGAGGATGTCTGAGACCACCTGGGTTCTGTTTTCTCAGCTCTGATGTCAGTAGTGAGCTATCAAACCCAGAGCGGGAGGAAGGAGCTCGGATGAGCACGATTTGTCACACAATAAAGGGATTTTTTTTTTCAGGGCTACTATGGTTGATCTTGCAACTCTGTAAATATGTGTGTAGACACTTTTAAAAGCACGTATTTATGTCCCTGACTGTAAATGCCCCATTTTTAAAATTTTATAACTTGTGTTGTTTAATGAGTCAGTCAATCGGCTGCAGTGTGGGGTCTGCTAAGGGTGTAGGAGAAGGGTCTCATGCGACCCTCACATGGGCAGAAAAATGCTGGTCATTGGCCAACATCACAGTTTTCCTGTTTCCCACCCAGCTAAAAACCGTTGTTTGCTTTAAATTTTCATGAACTGGAATCCTTTCACCCGCTCCTACAGTTAACCCTCACGAGCATGACGTGCTGAGGCTGTTCCTTATCCTGATGATGCGCTTCTGTCCCGTAAATGTTAACACTCATGAACCATACCCCAGCCTCTCAGTTCTTGAGGGCCTTCCCTTGCAGCAGCGAGGAAAGCTCACAAACCCAAAACCTGAGAAGTCACCTGCAGCCCACGGTGAACTCTGGGAAATTTGGTTGAGGCCTTGGGGTCACTCCTTGTTTGCATGTGCAAATGTGCTGGTCACCCTTCAACACTCCCAGACGGTCAGGAAAACTGTTCCAATAACGAGAAGGGGGATGATTTTGTAAAAGAGGCATATCCTGGTCAGTGATGGTCTTCAAGACGACAGCTCTGTATCTGCCATGTGAAGAGAATTAACAATAAAAGTGTGAAGAGCGATTGTGAGGCACAAGCGTGGGAATGATCATTTTGGTTTCTGTGCTTTGTCTTCTGTGTTGGTGGTTTCAGTGGGAGTGGGGTGGGGGTCTCTGAATGCTCCCCCCCAGCAATGGGAGGAACCAAGGGCTCCTGGAACCTCACTCTGGAAATGTCCCACCTGGTAAGCAACTCTATGCCACCTGCCAGCCAGTGAGTTAAACCACGTCACTGGGACCTGAAAGATGTCTTGTGATTGCAAGTATATTCTCAAACAGCTTTATTGAGGGCTAATCCACAGATCATACCGCTTACCCACGTAAGCATACACATGAGTGGCTTTTAGTACTTTCAGTGTTATGTAGCCATCTCCACAATCAGTTGCAGAACATTTTCATCACCCCTAAAAAGAAACCCCATGCTTGTTAGCAGTTACTCCCCATTTCCCCCAAAGCCCCTACCCTTAGGCAACCACAGATCTACTTTCTATTCCTGTAGGTTTATCTATTCTGGACATTTCATAGAAGTGGAACTAGAAAACGTGATCTTTTGTGACTGGCTTCTTTTACTCAGCATAATGTTTACAAGGCTTGCCTAGGTTGCAGCACGCGTTAGGATTTCATTCCTTTTTATGGCTAAATGTTCCATTGTAGGAATAGAGCACATTTCACTCACTCATTCTTCAGGTGATTTATTTTGGGATTGGTTCTGCTTCTTGGCTATTAAAAATGTTGCTGCTTGAATATTCATGTGACGGTTTTTGTATGGACATAGATCTTCTTGGATATATAGCTAGGAGGGGACTGGGTCATATGGCAACTGTATGCTCCACGTTTTGAGGAACTGCCAAATTATTTTCCAAAGTAGCTGCACTGTTTCACATTCCCACCAGCCACACGTAAGGATTCCTGTTTCCCCGCATCCTTGGCAGCACTTGGCACTGTCTTTTTTTAATTTTAGCCACCCTACTGCGTGTGAATGTTAATGAATTCTTTGAAGGAATAACCATCTCTCTGATCACAAACCCTGGCAGAGATGGGACGGGTACTGGGGGGATTCTTATGGGAAGTGTGAGAGAAGTGTATTCTTGGGTTTGGGTGGAAGGAGACCCCAAAATGGTCTTTGTCCACATCCAAAGTAGGAGGAAGAACCCAAAGTTCTATCTTTTCACTTGAACACTTCCTCTGAAAAGGAGCAGAGGTGGTGTTAGAGTTCTCCAGAGAAACAGAACCAGAAGGAGATACATATATATATATATGATTTATTATGATGAATTGGCTCACATGATTGTGAAGGCTGAGAAGTCCCAAGATCTGCTTCCTGCAAGCTGAGGACCCAGGAAAGCCAGCGGTGTAATTGAGTCCAAGTCCAAAGGTGTGAAACCAGGGGAGTTGATATAAATCAACTCCATCTGAGAGCAGGAGAAGGTGAGGTGAGATGTTCCAGCTCAACGGCGGGGCAGGAGAAAAGGGGTGAATTGCTCCTTTCACCTTTTGCTCTCTCCAGGTCTTTCATGGATTGGAGGATGCCACCCATACTGGGAAGGGTGATCCACTGAGTCCTCAGGCTCAAATGTGAATCTCATCTGGAAACACCCTCACAGATACACCCAGAAAGAACGTTTGATCTGGATGCCCATTGGGTACCCTGGGGTCAACTCAAGTTGACACTTAAAATTAACCATCCACTCTTTGGAGGACATTTATCTAGAAAGTAAACAAAGTAGGCTCCTAGTGAGGTGAAATCCACATGTTCAACTCATCAGCATTGGCTGGTGCCCTAGTCTGGGTAGACAGATGAATTTCACACAGGCCTTGCTAAGCGGGGATTCAGGGGACAGAGATAGCGGGCTAGAGTAGATGGAGGAGAAAATAAACAATTTCAGAAAATGAAAAGTGTGGAGGCCAATCCCGGGTGCATTGAGAGCATAGTGGTGGGACCTCAAATTCAGCCTAGGGCATCCGGGAAAGCTTCCTGGAGGAAGAGGGGACACAGGAGACTCCTGCAGATCCCGATGAGGTTGCCACACCTAACCTCCACATTAGGCTTTAGAAAGATTCATGAAGGGAAGAGAAGTTTTCTTAGTAGCCTGGAATTAAAATGAAACTGACGAGGTCCATCAATGGACTACTTTTCAGCTTCATCAGATATTGTCATGCATAATTCCATCCCATTCTTCCAACAGGCTTCGAGGTGGGCAGGGCGGGTGTAATGTCTGTTCTGCACTGATATAGCTCCGTGAACTGGGTGACTTCCAGATCACACCTGCTCCGCATCAACCTGGGCCCAAGGCAGCCCTCGCTTCCAAGCCCAGGGCTGCTATTCTCATACAGACAGCGCCAAGCATTCCCCTAATATCCCTCTCATCTCACAACACAGCAGCGTGAGTATCTCAATAGCCGCTTCACTGATGAAAAATGTGAGGCTCAGAGATGTTAGACGATTGGACCAGGGTCACATAGCCGGTAGATGTGGGCCCGGCATTGGACACAGGCCTTTCAGGGCCCCAAGGCCAAGATGTCCTACTCACCCATCCTTGTCCCTCGCTGCTCCCTTTACCACTGCTTTAGCAATTCCTGATGATCTCAAGCCACCCTGCAAGTGGAAACATTACGACAGAGGTCAGTCCCTAACTCCCAGGGTACAGCAATCCGCTCCTGGGCTTTTGCTTTGCCACAGATTCGTACCCAGACAAGACACACCGGTTTAAAAGACATGTGTTGGAGCACCAGGACCAGTTAATCTCAGCTCTGCTCCATACTGGCTATGACCTTGGGCTGGTCACTGGCCTCAGCTTGGTTCCTTGTTTGTACAACGGGATGGTAATCACCTCCACCTTCCTACGTTTCAGTGAGGATAAAAATTATAGGGTAAGTAAACTTACCTGTTTCTGGGATCACCTGGTCCTATTGTTAAAAGAGAGATTCTTGGCTTCCACCCCAGCAGGTGTTGAATCAGAATGGGGTTCAGGTTGTATTGTTAACAAGCTCAGTATGTCCCGCCAAGTTTAACACCTGCTAAGTTTGAGGATTATGGGCATAGCAATGATTGAAAATAGGATCCAGCCTCCACCAGAACAACAAATTGAGGTTGCCAGAGCCTCTGAGTTTTCGTTCAACAAAGCATCTCTGGTGACTTTTTTTTTTTTTGAAATGGAGTTTCACTCTTGTTGCCCAGGCTGGAGAGCAATGGCACAATCTCAGCTCACTGCAACCTCCGCCTCCTGGGTTCAAGCGATTCCCCTGCCTCAGCCTCCCGAGTAGCTGGGATTACAGGCATGCACCACCACGCCCGGCGAATTTTGTATTTTTAGTAGAGATGGGGTTTCTCCATGTTGGTCAGGCTGGTCTTGAACTCCTGACCTTGTGATCCACCCGCCTCAGCCTCCCAAAGGGCTGGGATTACAGGCTTAAGCCACCTCGCCCGGCCTCTGGTGACTCTTTAGAACATTGCCCTGAGCCACTTGCTCCTAGGAGAGGGGAGACAGCCTTCAGCAAGGCCCACCTTCCAGGTGCCTCGCAGACCCTGCTGAACCTGATCACCTGTCTTCAGTGGAGAAACAGGACAGAGGTACTGGGGGGGGTCAGGAAAGAGGGAGCCCCCATAGACCTCTGTGGCAGCAACACACAGAATGTGGGCAACCTCGACTTCGCTGGGACAGGTTAGAGGGAACCCAGTGGAGGCTGCAATGGAGAATCTGGCACTTCTGAGAGGTCCAGGATTTGGCGACCTGCTGAGTGACCAGGACTGTACGTGTGTCCACCAAGGGAACCCGAGGAAGCCACGCACACAGCTCACCAAACACATCAGCTGTGGCTGGGACTGTCTTCCTGGGTACCACAGGTGGGAGCCGGGCAGAGGAGGGAGCCAGCAGCTCACCTGAGGCTGTGATGCTGCCTCTCGCCAGCAGATGGGGGTCCTCCCTCAAGTCCAGGCTCCAGGACATCGGCTTTTGTCCAGGCAGGGGTAGGTCAAACAGGTGAGCCGAGTACTCATGGGTAAGGCTGAAGGCATAAAGAGCCCTGGGGGACCACAGAGTTGCTCAGCTGAGGGGGTGGAAAGCGGTCCCTGAGCTCCCAACTCCAAAGAGGCAGGCTTGGGATCCCCCTCGGTGTGAGGTAACAGGAGAGATGCAATGATCTGGGGTGGGGTGCCCAGCTGAGGGTGAGAGTCTGCTGGTCTGGAGGACTAGAAGCTCAAACTCCTGACAGCTTTGCTGGTCCTGGCTCAGCTGAGAAGGGAGAACTGCCGATCCCCAGCTCTAGGAAGCCTGTGCCCAAGACGGGAGCCTGGCCTGGAGTCAGCCCCTTGTTACGATAGGCTGGCGGGGGTGGGGGCAGGGGGCTAAACCAGAGAAAATGAAACCTTCAGCTGGTCCCCGATGGGCTGTGTGCAGAGTAAAGCTCTGCCTTGCCCTCCCAATCCTTCCTTCTCCTCCAGAGCAGGTCAGGCAGGGAGGGCGGGTTTGCTAAGAGGGTGAGGCTGGTAGTGTAACTTAGTCATCATCCGGCGTCTCTGCAGGGTTTGGGAGAGGGGACTGGACCAGTAAGAGTCAGCATGTGGACAGATCTGAGATTAAGGGTCTCCTTGCATTTTGCACCCTGACCTCCTTACTTGTCTGCCCCTAGTTCTAGTCCTGGCAGCTTAGGATGCTATGAATTTCCTTGGGCTGTGTGCACATCTCTGAGTCCAATCAAGTCATTCTAAAAATGCTCCAAAGTCTTCCCATGCACTTAGAAAGAAATTCAATCCCCCTTTCTGGTTTAGATGCCCCCCTAGCCTCACCCTGCCCTCCACCCCACCCACTTTGCCCTCTTCATTGCAGCCGTAGTAGCTGTCCTTCTGCTCTTGTATAAGCTCTCTCTGCCACAGGGCCTTTGCACAAACTAATTCCTCTGCCTGCAATGACTTTGCCCCTTAGTCACTTCTCAGCACCCTTCCCTGAACGTCCTCTTCTCAGCTTGAACGTCCTCTTCTCAGCACCCTTCCCTGAACACTTAGTCCAAAGTAGCCCATCACCTCTCATTTGGGCCTGTTGGTTTATTCTTACCACTTGTAACCTGAGAATTCTAGTCTCCCGGCTTCTCCTGAATGTTTGCCCCATGAGAGCAGAGGGACCACATCTGCCTTGTTCAAGGCTGTATCCTGGTACCAATGACAGCACTCAGCACCTGTCACGGGGACCTACCTGTCAGTAGGTCTTTGGGATTCATTATGGGGCACATTGAGAGTCCTGCCTCAGAGAAATCGACCTTGGAGGAGCCCTTGCTGACTCAGGGATCTGGTACAGTTGTGTGAAAATAGTGGTTTGCAGCTTCTAAGCTGGGCAGAGCATTTTGCCCAATTCTCAACCATGGCCTGCTTCTCTGTGTGGGTCTCTCTGTGACCAGGGCCAGGAGGAAAAATGAGAAAAATTTTGTTTTAAACATCACTGCTTCAGAGGTAGGGTACGGGATGCTCAGTTACATTTGAATTTCAGATTATGAATAGTTTCCAAAGTAAAAATATGTCCCCCATTATTGTATGGGATATATGTATATTAAAAAAAAAAGATTATTTGAAATTCAAATTGAACTGAGAATTCTGTTTCATTATTTGCTAAAACTGGCAACGCTGTTCAGGCCGGGCCTCTCAACGATGTCCTTCTCTTCCCGGTCATCTTGAGGCGTTGCAGCTGGTCACTCTGAGCTCTCAGCCAGCCCTGGCCCTTGGCCCGGCAGCTGGGCAGCGGCTTCCTCTGCTCTTCACAGCAGCTCATGCCTTGGATGTGAAGGTTGCCAAATGTCAAGTGGGGCCCTGGGGACTCTAAAGAGTGTCCAAGTGGCTCTCCACGCCTGCCTGCACCTTGGGATTGTGGCTCTGACCTTTGCTTGATGTATATAATTTTTAAAAAATGTGAATAAGCAGCCTCCCTTTCTTGCCATCAGATGTGAAAGGTTGCATGACAGAAAGGCAAGCAAGTGAACTGATACTGGCATCCTCTGGTAGGAGTTTGCAAAATAACGTCATTCGTGGGCATCTGCAGCTGTAGGTCCCCGTCCCTTCCCGGGACCATGCTGGGTGAGCACTTCCAAACCAGCTGTTGTGGAAATGTGGGCATTGGTGTGGTCCATATCTGTCTGTCTTACCCAAGTGCCTTCTGCTTAGGTGCTACCAGCAGAAGGCTGAGGCTGAGGGTGGAGGGAAGGCAGGGGCCTGGCACACACCAGTGCCAACCTTGAACCCCAGGGCAGGGAGGCTTGCCTCAATGATCTGTCCAATACTGTCAATGGAATGTTAAAGTCTCTTACTAATATTGTGTGCGAATCTAAGTTTCTTTGTAGGTGTCTAAGAACTTGCTTTATAATTCTGGGTGCTCCTGCATTAAGTATACATATATTTAGGATAGTTAGGTCTTGGCGAACTGAACCCTTACTATTATATAATGCCCTTCTTTATCTTTTTTGGTCTACATTGGTTTAAAGACCCCCCTTTTTTCCCTGAAATTAGGATTGTCACCCCTGCTTTTTCTGTTTTCCATTTTCTTGGTAGCTGTTTTCCATTTTCTTATTTTGAACCTATGAATGTCATAGTATATGAGATGGGCCTCTTGAAGACAGCATAGCATTGGGTTTTGATTCTTTATCCAGATTGATGTTTTCTTACCTCTTAATTGGGGCATTTAACCCATTTACATTCAGGGTTAGTATTGATATGTATGAATTTGATGCTGACACAATGTTGTTAGCTGGTTACTATGAAGACTTCTTTGTGTGGTAGCTTTAGAATGTCACTGGTCAGTGTACGTAAGTGTATTTTGTAGTGCCTGGTAATGCTCTTTCCTTTCCATAGTGATCCCTTCAGGACCTTTTGTAAGGCAGGTCTGGTGGTAACAATTATAAAAGGATCTTATTTCTCTTTCACTTGTGATGCTTAAATTATCTGGATATGAAATTATTGGCTGGAATTTTTTTTTTTCTTTAAGAATGCTAAATATAGGCCTCCAACCTCTTTTGGCTTACAGGATTTCTGCTGAAAGGTCCACTGTTAGCTTGATGGCGCTCCCTTTGTAGGTGACCTGCCCTTTCTCACTAGGTGCCTTTAATATTTTTTCTTTCATTTGGACCTTGGGGGTATCTCACTCACTCACCCTTTCCTATATGGAGAGGTTCTCCTGGCTGTGTGCTGAGCTCAGAGAGGCTGGTGTCCAGCTTTGCTCTTCTCTGCTCTCTCTGTTCCTCTGCTGTCGTGATGGAGCCCACCCTGGTTTCTCAGATGATCTGCCTGCAGGGTCACTGTTCACTAGTCCTTTTGTTTACACTCCATGACAGCAGCACACGAGCTGCTTTGAGTCCACCTTCTTGGTTCTGGCCTACACTAAGTCTTGATTAATTCCTCCAGCTTTATTCTTTTTTTCCAAGGATTATTTTAACTTTATAGTTCCTTTGCATTACTGTAAAACTTTGGAATAGTCTTGTTTATATCCATAAAAATCTTGCTGGGGTTTGAATAGGAATTGTGTAAAACCTATACATCAATTTAGGAGGAATTGTCATCTTTACTATGACGAGTTTTCCAATCTATGAACATGGTATCTCTTCGTTTATCTAGATATTCTTTGATTTCTTTCATGAATGTTATGTAGTTTTCAGAATAAACATCCAATATAGACTTAGTTAGACTTACATCTATGCCTTACATTTTATGAATGATTATAAATGGCATTATGTTTTAAATGTTGATGTCTGTGCAATCCTTGCAAGTACAGAACATACAATTGATTTTTTGGTATAGATCTTGTATCTTGTGATTTTGATAAACTCACTTAGTAGTTCTAAGAGTTTTTAGTAGTTTTTCTTTTTTGAATTTTCTGTATATTATAGGAAATCATGTTATCTGCAAATAGAAACAGTTTTATTTCTTTCTGATATATATGCTTTTATTTAACTTTGTTTTCTTATTGCACTGTCTAGAACTTCCAAAACTATGTTGAATAAGAGCTGTGAGAGGGTATATTCTTGCCTTGTTTCCAACCTTAGGAGGAAAGCATTCATTTTTTGCTATTAAGTATGATGTTAGCTGTAGGTTTTTTGTAGATGTTCTTTATCAAGTTGAGGAAGTTCCCGTTCTTACTTTCTGAGAGTTTTTTTGTCATAAGTGGATGTTGACTTTTGGCAAATGCCTTTCCCTACATCAATTGATATCATCATGTGATGTTTACTTTTTAGCCTGTTAATACGGTATATCACATTGATTAATTTTTGAATTAGAAATCTGCCTTGGATTCCTGGGATAAATCCCACTTGGTTGCATTGTATAATTCTTTTAATATATTTGCTAATACTTTGTTTGTTAAATTTTTTTGTCTATATTTGGAAGGAATATTGACCTATAGTTGTCTTTTTTTTGTAATTCTGTTTGGTTTTGATATCAAGGTAGAATTCGCTTTATAAATTTAACTGGGAATATTCTCTCCTTTTCTGTTTTTTGGAAGAGATTGTGTGGAATTAGTGTTAATTCTTCTTTAAATTTTGGTAGAATCCTCAAGTAAAACTATTTGGGCCTGAAGATTTCCTTTTTGGGAGTTTTTAAAACATTATGAATTTCATTTATTTAATAGTTATAGGGCTATTGAAATGATCTATTTTATGTTGAATGAGTTGTAGTAATTCATGTTTTTAGGTGAAATAGGTCGCTTTCTCAAAGTAATCAAATTTATATATGTATTCACAGTATTCTCTTATTTTCCTTTCAATCCTCTGTATTATTTCTGATATTTCTCGTTCTGTTTGTTCGTCTAGTTGTGTTTATCTATTTTCTGATCTTGGCAAAGAACCAACTCTTTTTTCTTTAATTGTCTATATTACTTTTCTGTTTTTAACTTCATTGATTTTTAAAATCTTATCTTTATTATTTCATTCCTTCTTTATGCTTTGGGTTTCTTCTCCATTTTCTAGGTTTTTGAGGCAAAAAGCCTAGATTATTTACTTGAGAGTTTTTTTTTCTTCAGATATATGCATTTAGTGCTATAAATTTCCTTTTCAGTTTTAGCTGTGTCCCAGAAATCTGGATTTTCACTTTCATTCAGTTTAATGTATTTTAATTTTTCTTGAGACTTCCTCTTTGTTTTATGGATTATTTAGATGTAGGTTGCTGAGTTTCTAAGTATTTGAAAGTTTTCCTCTCATCTTCTGTTTTTGCTCCTCTGACCACCACATACATATTCTGTATGATTTTATTTTTTAAAAATTTGTTGAGGTTTGTTTTATGGCACAGGACATGGCATATCTTGGTGTATGTTTGGTAGGCACTTGCAAAGAATGTGTATTCTGTTGGGGTGAGTGTTCTAAAAATATCAGTTGGAACTTATTTGTTGGTAGTTGATATGATTTGGCTCTGTGTCCCCGCCCAAATCTCACCTTCAATTGTAATGCTCATAATCCCCACTTGTCAAGGGCATGGCCAGGTAAAGGTAGTTAAATCATGGGGCAGTTTTCCTCATGCTGTTCTGGTGATAATGAGTTCTCATAAGATCTGATGGTTTTATAAGCATCTGGCACTTTCCCTGCTTGCACTCACTGTGTCCTGACATCCTGTGAAGAAGATGCCTGCTTCTCCTTTGCCTTCCATCATGATTGTAAGTTTCCTCAGGCCTCCCCAGCAATGTGAAACTGTGAGTCAATTAAACCTCTTTCCTTTATAAATTATCCAGTCTTGGGCAGTTTTTTATAGAAGCATGAGAACAGACTAATACAGTGAATTTGTACCTCAGAGAGTGGGGTGCTGCTACCAAGATATCAGAAAATGTGGAAATGCCATTTTTACTGGGTAATAGACAGAGTTTGGAACAGTTTGGAGGGCTCAAAAAACAGATAGAAAGATGTGGGAAAGTTTGGAACATCCTAGAGAATTGTTGGATGGCTTTGACCAAAACACTGATAGTGATATGGACAATGAAGTCCCGGCAGAGGTGGTCTCAGATGGAGAGGAGAAACTTGTTGGGAAGTGGAACACAGGTGACTCTTTCTATGCTTTAACAAACAGAATGGTGGCATTTAGCCCCTGCCCTAGAGATCTGTAGAATTTTGAACTTGAGAGAGATGATTTGGGGTATCTGGCTGAAGAAATTTCTAAGCAGGAAAGCATTCAAGAGGGAGCAAAGCATAAAATTTGGAAAATTTGCAGCCTGGCCAGAATGTAGGAAAGAAAAACCTGTTTTCTGGGGAGAAATTCCAGCCAGCTGCAGAAATTTGCATAAGTAATGAGAAGCCAAGACAATGGGGAAAATGTCTCCAGGGCATGTCAGAAGTCTTTAGGTAGCCCCTTCCATCACAGACCCAGAGGCCTAGAAGGGAAAAATTATTCTGTGGGTTGGGCCCAGGGCCTTGATGCTTTATACAGTCTTGGGACTTAATGCCCTGCATCCCAGCTGTGGCTGTTAAGGGCCAATGCACAGCTCAGGCCATTGCTTCAGAGGGTGCAAGCCCTAAGTCTTGGCAGCCTATATGTGTTGTTAGTCCTCCAGGTGGACAGAAGTCAAGAACTGAGGTCTGGGAAGCTCTGCCTAGATTTCAGAGGATATATGGAAACTCCTGGATGTCCAGACAAAAGTTTGCTTCAGGGACAGAGCCCTCAGGGAGAACCTCTGTTAGGGCAACACAGAAGGGAAATATGGAATCAGGGCCCTCACACAGAGTCCCCACTAGGGCACTGCCTAGTGGAGCTGTAAGAAGGGAGCCACTGTCCTCCAGACCCCAGAATGGTAGATCCACCAACAGTTTGCACTGTGCACCTGAAAAAGCCACAGACACTCAACGCAAGCCCATAAAAGCAGCTGGGAGGGAGGCTGAGAGGTACAAGGGCAGAGCTGGCCCAAGACCATGGGAGCCCACCTCTTGCATCAGCTTGATGTAGATATGAGAAATGGAGTCAAAGAAGATCATTTTGGAACTTTAAGCTTTAATGACTACCCTATTGAATTTTGGACTCGCATGAGGCCTGTAGCCCCTCTGTTTTGGCCAATTTCTCCCATTTGGCGCAGGAGCATTTATCCAGTGCCTGTACCTCCATTGTATCTCGGAAGTAATTAACTTGCTTTTAATTTTACAAGCTCATAGGTGGAAGGGACATGCCTTGTCTCAGATGAGACTTTGGACTGTGGACTTTTGAGCTAAAGCTGAAATTAGTTAAGACTTTGGGGAACTGTTGGGAAGGCATGATTGGTTTTCAAATGTGAAAAGACATGAGATTCGGGAAGGGCCAGGAGTAGAATGATATGGTTTGGCTCTGTGTCCCCACTCAAATCTCACCCTGAATTGTAATCTCCTGATATGGTTTGGCTGTGTCCCTACCCAAATCTCATCTTGAATTGCAACTCCCACAGTTCCCACATGTCATGGGAGGAACCTGGTGGGAGGTGATGGAATTATGGGGGCAGGTCTTTCCTGCACTGTTCTTGTAATAGTGAATGAATCTCATGAGATCTGATGGTTTTAAAACCAGGAGTTTCTCTGCACAAGCTCTCTCTTCTCTTGTCTGCCACCATGTGAGACATGCCTTACACCTTCAGCCATGATCAATAGGCCTCCCCAGCCATGTAGAACTGTAAGTCCAATAAACCTCTTTCTTTAGTAAATTGCCCAGTCTTGGGTATGTCTTTATCAGCAGTACGAAAATGGACTAACACAGTAAATTGGTACCAGTAAGAGTGAGGCATTGCTGAAAAGATACCCAAAAATGTGAAAGTGACTTTGGAGCTGGGCAACAGGCAGAGGTTGAAACGTTTGGAGGGCTCAGAAGACAGGGAAATGTGGAAAGTCTGGAACTTCCTAGAGGCTTGTTGAATGGCTTTGCCCAAAATGCTGATAGCGACATGGACAATAAAGTCCAGACTGAGGTGGTCTCAGATGGAAATGAGGAACTTGTTGGGAACTGGAGCAAAGGTGACTCTTGTTACATTTTAGTAAAGGGACTGGCAGCATTTTGCCCCTGCACTAGAGATTTGTGAAACTTTGAACTTGAGGGAGATGATTTAGGGTATCTAGCAGAAGAAATTTCTAAGCAGCAAAGTATTCAAGGATGTGACTTGGGTGCTGTTAAAGGCATTCAGCTTCAAAAGGAAAACAGAGCATAAAAGTTTGGAAAATGTGCAGCCTGACAATGAAATAGAAAAGAAAATTCTGTTCCCTGAGGAGAAATGCAAGCTGACTGCAGACTTTTGCATAAGTAACAAGGAGTCAAATGTTTTTGTTTTTGTTTTTGTAAATTACTTACCTTTATTAGATAGTTCAAATTAAGCTTGAAGAACAGGAAGCAATATAACTCAACTATTGAAATATAAATCATCTCCTTAGGGAAGTGTTACTTCCCTAAGGAGTTAAATGTTAATCAGCAAGACAATGGGGAAAATGTCTCCAGGGCATGTCAGAGACCTTTGTAGCAGCCCGGCCCATCACAGGTGTGGAGACCTAGGACAAAAAAATGGTTTCGTTTCCCGGCCCAGGATCCCGATGCTATGTGCAGCCTACAGATTTGGTGACCTGCATTTCAGCCACTCCAGCCATGGCTGAATGGGGGCCAATGTAGAGCTTGGGCAATGTAGAGCTTGCAGCCTTCAGAGGGTGCAAGCCTCACGTCTTGGCAGCTTCCATGCAGTGTTGAGCCTGCAGTTGGACAGAAGTCAAGAACTGAGGTTTGGGAACCTCTGTGTAGATTTCAGAAGATGTATGGAAATGCCCAGATTCCCAGGCAGAAGTCTGCTGTAGGGGTGGGTTTCTCAGGGAGAACCTCTGCTAGGGCAGCGCAGAAGGGAAATGTGGTGAGGGAGCCCCCACACAGTCCCTACTAGGACCCTGCCTAGTGGAGCTGTCAGAAGAGGGCCACTGTTCTCCAGATCCCAGAATGGTAGATCCACTGACAGCTTGCACCATGCACCTGGAAAAGCCACAGACATTCAATGCCAGTCCATGAAGGCAGCCGGGAGGGAGGTTGTATCCTGCAAAGTCACAGGGGCAGAGTTGCCCAAGACCATGGGAACCCACCTCTCACATCAGTATGACCTGGATGTGAGACATGGAGTCAAAGGAGATCATTTTGGAGTTCTAAGATTTGATTGCCCCTTTGGATTTTGCATGGGGCCTGTAGCCCCTCTGTTTTGGTTAATTTCTCCCATTTGGAACAGAAGCATTTATCTAATACCTATACCCCCATTGTAACTAAGAGGTAGCTAACTTGCTTTCAATTTTACAGGCTCATAGGTAGAAAGGACTTACCTTGTATTGGATGAGACTTTGGACTGTGGACTTTTGAGTTAATGCTAAAATGAGTTGAGACTTTGGGGGAGTGTTGGAAAGGCATGATTGATTTTGAAATGTGAGGATATGAGATTTGGGAGGGGCCAGGGTTGAAATGATATTGTTTGGCTGTGTCCACCCAAATCTCATCTTGATTGTAACTCCCACAATTCTCACATATTGGGGGAGAAACCTGGTTGGAGGTGATTGAATTATGTGGGCGGGTCTTTCCTGTTTGTTCTCATGATAGTGAATGAGTCTCATGAGATCTGATGGTTTTAAAAATGGAAGTTTCTTTGCACAAGCTCTCTCTTTGCCTGCCACCATCCACATAAGATGTGACTTTCTCCTCCTTGCCTTTTGCCATGATTGTGAGGCCTCCCCAGCCACGTGGAACTGTGAATCCAATTAAATCTCTTTCTTTTGTGAATTGCCCAGTCTCGGGTATGTCTTTATCAGCAGCCTGAAAAGGGACTAATACATCCTCCTAATTTCCACTTGTTAAGGGCAGGACCAGGTGGAGCTAATTGAATCATGGGGGCAATTTTCCCCATGCTGTTTCATGATAATGAGTGAGCCTCGTGACATCTGATGGTTTTATAAGTGTCTGGCATTTCCCCTGCTTGCACTCACTCTGTCCTTCCACCCTGTGAAGAAGGTGCCTGCTTCTCCTTTGCCTTCCACCATAATTGTAAATTTCCTGAAGCCTCCTCAGCAATGTGAAACTGTGAGTCAATTAAACCTCTATTCTTTATAAATTCCCCAGTCTTGGGCAGTTCTTTAGAGCAATGTGAGAACAGACTAATACAGGAGTGTTTATATTTTTCATTTCTTAGTTATTTTCTTTCTAGTTATTTTATCAATTGTTGAAAGAAGGGTGTTAAAGTTTCCAACAATTTTTATGGATTTGTCTATTATTCTATCTAATTGTACCAATTGTATTTGACATATGAAGTTCTGTTGTTTGGTATATACACACTTAGGATTTCTGTGGGCCATGTAAAAAATATTTTGCCAATTTCTGCTTTTTAATTCATATAATTATGTCATTTGCATTTAGTGCAATTGTTGATATATTGGGGCTTAAGTACAAAATTTATTTTTTCTTTCCATCTTTCATTTTTGTTTTATTAACCTTTCTGTGAGTTAATTGACCATTAAAAATTCCATTTTGATCTACTGGTAGTGTTTTTGAGTGTATCTCCTTGCATCTTTTTACAGGTTTTTTTTTTAGTGGTTGCTTTAGGCATTGTATTATACATAGATAACTATCAGAGTCTGCTGGTATCATCATTTCACCACTTCAAGTGAAGTGTCAAAATTTTACCTTCTTTATGCCCTTTTACCTTCCCCTATTTATAATTACGTTAAATATTTCCCTTATATGCATTTAGAACCAGATCAGACAGAGTTATGTTTGCTTTATCTATCAGCTATAGTTTAGAAAACTCAAGAGAAGGAAAGCCTATTATATTTACCTATAATTTTGTTTACCCCTTTTTTCTTTATTTCTGATTGTATTAGTTGCTGCTGTAACAGATTACCCCAAACTTGATGGCTTAAGAGAAAGCAATTTTTTTAATTGTCTGATAGTTCTGGAAGTCAGAAGTCTAAAATGGGTTAGCAGGGCTACATTTCTTTTGAAGACTTTAAGAGAGTATCTGCTCCTTTGCTGACCGTTGTAATGGAATTAACCTGTTCTCTTGCCTTTTCTAGCTTTTAAGAGGCCACCTGTATTCCATGGCTGATGATCTCTTCTCCCATCTGAAAGCCATCAATGCAGCATCTTTAAATCGTCTTCTTTCTTTCTGCTTCCAATGTCACATTTTTTTTTCTATTCTCTCTCCTGCCTCCCTCCTAAAGGGACCCCTATAATTATATTAAGCCCATCTGGACAATCTGGGATAATCTCATCTTATATCCTTAATTTAATTACATCTGAAAAGTTCTTTTTATTATGTAAAGTAGCATATTCACAGGTTCCTAGGATTAGAATGTGGACATTTTTGGGAGGCCTTTATTCTTTTTACCACACTAATATTCCAAGCGTAATCTTTTTTTCATGTCCTTTCTGTTTAGAGAACTTTTAGCAGAGAAATGGCAGATTACTGGTGACAAATTCTTCCAGTTTTTCTTCATTTGAGAATGTTTTGGTTTGTCCTTTATTCCTCAAGGATATTTTCATTGACTGTAGGATTCTAAGGTGACAGTCCTTTTCTTTCAGTGCTTGAAAACTTTGTCACTCCTTTCTGGCATGCATGGTTTCTGATGAAAAACCCTCTGTCTTAGAAATTGCTTTTTCCCCGTAGGGTATAGTTTCCTTCCTATCTTGTGTGTCCAGGTGCTTTTTGTACATTTTCTGCCCCAGACAGACCTAGAATCAGCCATTTCTCCAAGAAACCCTGGTTTCTTATAATGAGGAATGTTGCTTCACAATGACAATTGGGTGCTACGGAATGCTCCTTGCCACTGGGCCTGGAATATAACCGACGTTTTCTCTTTTTTTGTTCATGTTATAAAAAAGAATTTATTTTAGGTTTTGAGGTACACGTGAAGTTTTATTACGTAGGTAAACACATGTCACAGGGGTTTGTTGTACATATTATTTCCTCACTCAGGTATTAAGTCCAGTACCCAATAGTTGTCTTTTTTGCTCCTCTTTTTCCTTGCACCCTCCCCCTTCAAGTAAATCCCAATGTCTGTTGTTTGCTTCTTTGTGCTCACAGGTTTTTGTTATTTAGCTCTTAATTATAAGTGAGAACATTCAGTATTTGGTTTTCTGTTCCAGCATTACTGATATGGTTTGGCTGTTTCTCCACTCAAATCTCATCTTTAACTGTAATCCCCTGTATTGAGGGAGGGACTTGGTAGGAGGTGATTGGATCATGGGGGAGATTTCTCCCATGCTGTTCTTGTGATAGTAAGGGAGTTCTTGTGAGATCTGATGATTTAAAAGTGGCAATTTCCCCTGCGTGCTCTTTCTCTCCTGCTGCCATGTGAGAAGGTGCTTGCTTCTCCTTAGCCTTCCACCATGATTGCAAATTTCCTGAGGCCTCCACAGCCATGTGGAACTGAAGTCAATTAAGTGAGTCAGTTAAGCCACTTTTCTTTATAAATTCCACAGTCTCAAGTAGTATCTTTATAGCAGTATGACAACAGACTAATACAGAAAATGGGTACCAGAAGAGGGGTTGAGGATACTGCTATAAAGATAACCTGAAAATGTGGAAATGACTTTGGAACTGAGTAATGGGCAAAAGTTGGAACAGTTTGGAGGGCTCAGAAGAAGACAGATGTGGGAAAGTCTGAAACTTCCTAGAAACTTGTTGAATGATTTTGACTAAAATGCTGATAGTAATATGGACAGTGAAGTCCAGGCTTTGGTGGTCTCAGATGGGGATGAGGAACTTCTTAGGAACTGGAGCAAAGATCACTCTTGCTATACTTTAGCAAAAAGACTGGTGGCATTTTGCTCCTGCCTTAGAGATCTGTGGAGCTTTGAACTTAAGAGAGATGATTTAGGGTATCTGGCAGAAGAAATTTTTATGCAGCAAAGCCTTCAAGAGGTAACCTGGCTAATTCTGGAAATGTTCAGTTATGTTATGTGTTCACAAAGAGATTATGTGAAACTGGAACTTTTATTTAAAAGAGAAGCAGAGCATAAAAGTTTGGAAAATTTACAGCCTGAACATGAGACAGAAAAGAAAAATCCATTTTCTGGGGAGAAATTCAAGCCAGCTGCAGAAATTTACATAAGTACGAGGAGCAGAATGTTAACCCCCAAGACGTCGGGGAAAATGTCTCCAGGGTATTTCAGAGATCTTCATGGCAGCCCCTCCCTCAAAGGCCTCAGATGGCAAAATGGTTTTGTGAGCTGATCCCAGGACCCTGCTGCTCTGTGCAGCCTGGGAACTTGGTGCCCTGTGTCCCAGCTGCTCTGGCTCCAGCTGTGGCTAAAAGCCCCAAGCTTGGTGGCTTCCATGTGGTGTTGGGCCTGTAAGTGTGCAGAAGACAAAAGGTGAGGTTTGAGAACCTCTGCCTAGATTTCAGAGGATGTAAGGAAATGCTGGATGTCAAGGCAGAAGTCTTCTGCAGGGTCAGAGACTTCATGGAGAACCTCTACTAGGACAGTGCAGAGGGGAAATTGTGGAGTTGGAGCTCCCACACAGAATCTCCACTGGGGCACTGCCTAGTGGAACTGTGAGAAGAGGGCCTTTGTTCTCCAATCCCCAGATTGATATATCCACTGACAGTTTGCATTTTGCAGCTGAAAAAGCTATAGGCATTCAATACCAGTCCATGAAAACAGGCTCAGGAGTTACGACTTGCAGAGCCACAGGGGTAGAGCTGTCCTAGATCTTGGGAGCCCACCCCTTGCATCAGTGTGCCCTGGACGTGAGACATGGATTCAAAGGAGATCATTTTGGAGCTCTAAGATTTACTGAATGTCCTGCTGGGTTTTGGACTTGCATGAGGCCTGTGGCCCCCTTTTTTTGGACATTTTTTCCCATTTGCAATAGGAACATTTGCCTAATGCTTGTACCCCTATTGTATCTTGGAAGTAACTAACTTGTTTTTTAGTTTTTCAGGCTCATAGGCAGAAGGGACATGCCTTGTCTCAGATGAGACTTTGGACTTGGACTTTTGAATTAATGCTGGAATGAGTTAAGATTTTGGGGAAATGTTGAGAAGGCATAATTGGTTTTGAAATGTGTTAAGGACATGAGATTTGAGAGGGGCTGGAGTGCAATTATATGGTTTGGCTTTTTGTACCAACTCAAATCTCATCTTGAATTGTAATGCTCACATGTTGAGGGAGGGACTTGATGGGAGGTGATTAGATAATGGGGGTGGTTTTCCCCATGCTGTTCTTGTGATAGGGAGGCAGTTCTCATGATCTGATTGTTTAAAAGTGGCAGTTTTCCCTCTACCCTCTCTCTCTCCTGTCACCACGTGAGAAGGTGCTTCCTTCTCCTTTGCCTTCTGCCATTATTGTAAGTTTCCTAAGGTCTTCCCAGCTATGTGGAACTGTGAGCCCATTAAACCTCTTTTGTTTATAAATTACCCAGTTTCAGATAGTATCTTTATAGCAGTGTACAAACTAATACAGTTACTTTGCTAAAGAGGATAGCATCCTGCTCCATGCATGTTCCCACAAAAGACACAATCTCATTTTTTTTTATGGCTGCATAATATTTCATGGTGTATATGTACCACATTTTCTTTATCCAGTCTGTATTGATGTTGGGCATTTAGGTTATTCCATGTCTTTGCTACTGTAAATTGTGCTGCAATGAACATTAGTGTGCTTGTGTCTTCATGCTAGAATGCTTTATATTTCCCTGGGTAAATACCCAGTAATGGAATTGCTAAGTTCTGCTTTTAGCTCTTTGAAGACTCACCATATTGCTTTCCCCAATGGTCGAACTAATTTACATTCCCACAAACAGTGTATAGGTATTCTCTTTTCTCCACAATTTCACCAGCATCTGTTATTTTTTTGACTTTTTAATAACAGCCATGCTGATTAGTGTGAGATGATATCTCATTGTGGTTTTGATTTGCATTTCTCTAATGAGCAGAGACATTGAGCTTTTTTTTTATATGCTTGTTGGCTGCATGTATGTCTTCTTTTGAGAAATGTCTGTTCATGCCTTTGCCACATTTTAATGGGGACTTGCCTCGTTTCAGATGAGACTGGTTTTTTCTTGCAAATTTGTTTAAATTCCTTATAGATGTTGGATGTTAGACCTTTGTCAGATGCATAGTTTGCAAATATTTTCTTCCATTCTGTAGGTTGTCTGTTTACTCTGTTGATAGTTTCCTTTGCTGTGCAGAAGCTCTTAAATTTATTTAGATTCTGCTTGTCAATTTTTACTTTGATTACAATTGTTTTTGGTGTCTTTGTCATGAAATCTTTGCCAAATCCTATGCCCAGGATGGTATGACCTAGGATGCCTTCCAGGGTTTTTATAGTTTTTGGATTTACATTTAAGTATTTAATCCACTGTGAGTTGATTTTTGTATATGGTGTAAGGAAGGGATCTAGCTTCAATCTTCTGCATATGGTTAACCAGTTATCCCAGAACCATTTATTGAATAGGAAGTCTTTTTCCCATTGTTTGTTTTTATCAGCTTTGTCAAAGATCAGATGGTTGTAGATGTGCAACTTTATTTCTGGGCTTTCTATTCTGTTCTATTGGTCTCTGTGCCTGTTTTTGTACCATTACCATGCTGTTTTGGTTACTGTAGCCTTGTAGTATAGTTTGAAGTCAGGTAACACGATGCCTACAGCTTTGTTCTTTTTGCTTAGGGTTGCCTTGGCTATTCATGCTCTTTTTTTTGGTTCCATATACATTTAAAAATAGTTTTTTCTAGTTCCGTGAAGAATGTCATTGGTAGTTTGACAGAAAAAACATTGAATCTGTAAATTGCTTTGGGCAGTATAGCCATTTTAATGATATTGATTTTTTCTATCCACAAGCCTAGAATTTTAAAAATTTATTTGTGTCATCTCTGATTTTTTTGAGCAGTGTCCTGTAATTCTCATTGTAGAGATCTTTTACTTCCCTGGTTAGCTATCTTCCTAGGTATTTTATTTTTTGTAGCAATTGTTAATGAGATTGGTTTTCTGATTTGGCTCTTGGTTTGACTGTTGTTGGTGTGTGGGGATGCTAGTGATTTTTGTACATTGATTTTATATCCTGCAACTTTGTTGTTTATCAGCTGAAGGAGCTTTTGGGCTGAGACTGTGAGTTTTTCTAGATATAGAATCATGTCATCTGCAAACAGAGATAGTTTGACTTCCTCTCTTCCTATTTGGGTGTTCTTTATTTCTTTCTCTGATTGTCTGATTGCTCTGGCTAGGACTTCTAATACTATATTGAGTAGAATACAATCACTGTTTTCAGTGGGCATGTAGCTATAGTCTTGAATTTTGCTAATCACCAATGCAGAGAAAAAGGGGACTCTGGAGGGCTTTACATCTGCAACTAAATGCTCTGCCACAGAGTGATGCATGTTACTTCCATTCCTAACTCATTGGCCAGGACTAGTTGCCTGGCCTTATCCAATGATAAGGGGCCCAAGGAATGTACTACCATGAATCTTGGAAGCAAAAAGGGAAAATATTTCAATGGTAGTAATGTACATCACAGTATGAGGACCACCATATGCAGCCTGGTCTAATCAATTAGACATCAAATTCGTGTTTAGAAAATGTATTGAGTAAGAATTGAAAGTGGTAGGGACAAACACAATTGTTGAAGTCAGACATATGTTTGAATCTAGATTCCTATGCTACCTAGTTCTGTTACTGTGAATGAGTTACATATTGTCTCTTTCCCTATTTGAACTAGAGATGATGATTGTATATTATTTTGTGGGGTTATTTTAAGGATTAATGGAGAATGTGTGTCAAGTTTCTAGCCTATTTTTCTGGAATATAGTCAGTACGCAATACTTAGTAACTTTACTATTTCCTCTTGGCAGAAATTTCTACCAATATTTTTTGAAACTTAAAAAAAAATTGTTTATTACTACCTAGCCTGCCATTATCAAAGTTAAATTTAAAAAAACATATACATTCACAGTTTAAAAGTTAAATAATCATGTCTGATAACAAAATAGCAGAACTCTTGCCAACCTTTTTACCCCAAATTTTTATTTGCAGAAGAAACTGTTTTTAATATTTTTAATTCCTTCTGGTATCTAATTACCTATTTATATATAGTATGCTAATGCCACCTAAAATTAAAAAAATTAATGAATATTATCTATTATAGTTGGCCCTGAATATCCATGTGTTTTATATCTGTGGATTCAACCAACTATAGATAAAAACCTGTGGATATGAAGGAGTGACTGTATTATACAATTTTACATAAGGGACTAGAGAATCTTCAGAATTTGGTATCCACAGAAAATCCTGGAACCAATCCACCATGCATACAGAGGCTGACTGTACACATCTATGAGAGAAAATGAGGATTAAGTTTCTGTACCAACCTCTCCCACTATAACCCATAAATTATAATTTTGCATCGAATCAATAGACTATTGATGATGCAAACATGTTCTATGCTGAGCCAGTAATACACTGTGATTGCTTTTTTTTTTAAAAAAAAATTTTCTACCCCAGCAATTTGTTTTATTTGCTTGATTATTTATTTGCCTTATTTTCTGTGCCCATCCCCAGAGTCTTTGCCAGCTTTGCCAGAGCTGTAAAACTCCTCAATATGGCCAAACTGGTTCTCTTGTTTTCTTGTTCTTTCTCTCTCTCTCTCTCTCTCTCTCTCTCTCTCCCTCTCCCTCTTTCATTCTGAGATATTACTCCTAGAGTCCTAATCTTGTTACCAACTAGGCTGGACGCTCCCTAGGTGACTCAACAGCGGCCACTCTCCTGGGTCTTCCTTTCATGATCATTTCAAGGATTAATGTCATATCCTCTTGTGTCAGAATCTCAGAAGCAGGAGTTCCATAGGATTGCCTTTCTTGGTTCATTCCCTTTCTTTAATGGATTCTACCTTTTTGTAGCTTCCTGAAAAGGATGCGTGGGAATGAAATTTGTTTTTCATATACTTTAAAAAATGTTTTACTTTTTTCCCCAACACCACTTATTAAATAGGGAATCCTTTCCCCATTGCTTGTTTTTGTTATGTTTGTCAAAGACCAGATGGTAGTAGATGTGTCATGTTATTTCTGAGGCCTCTGTTCTGTTCCACTGGTCTATAAATCTATTTTGGTAACAGTACCATGCTGTTTTTGTTACTGTAGCCTTGTAGCATAGTTTGAAATCAGGTAGCGTGATGCCTCCAGCTTTGTTCTTTTTGCTTAGGATTGTCATAGCTGTGTGGCTCTTTTTTGGTTCCATATGAAATTTAAAAGTATTTTTGTGAAGAAAGTCAATGGTATCTTGATGGGGACAGCATTGAATCTATAAATTACTTTGGGCAGTATGGCCATTTTCACTATATTGATTTTTCCTATCCCTTCCTCATACTTTTACAAAAATTAGCTCAAGAGTAATTAAAGACTGAAACGTAAGACCTAATACCATAAAAATCCTAGAAGGAAACCTAGGCAAAACCATTCAAGACATAGGCATGGGCAAAGACCTCATGACTAAAACACCAAAAGCAATGGCAACAAAAGCCAAAGTTGACAAATGGGATCTAATTAAACTAAAGAGCTTCTGCACAGTGAAAGAAACTATCATCAGAGTGAACAGGCACCCTACAGAATGGGAGAAGATTTTTGCAATCTATGCATCCGACAAAGGGCTAATATCCAGAATCTACAAAGAACCTAAACAAATTTATAAGAAAAAAAAAACCCATCAAAAAGTGGGTGAAGGACATGAACAGACATTTCTCAAAAGAAGACATTTATGCAGCCAACAAACATGAAAAAATGCTTATCATCACTGGTCATTAGAGAAATGCAAATCAAAACCACAATGAGATACCATCTCATGCCATTTAGAATGGTGATCATTAAAAAGTCAGGAAACAACAGATACTGGAAAGGATATGGGGAAATAGGAACACTTTTACATTGTTGGTGGGAGTGTAAATTAGTTCAACCATTGTGGAAGACAGTGTGGGTGGCAATTCCTCCAGGTTCTAGAACTAGAAATACCGTTTGACTGAGCAATCCCATTACTGGGTATAGACCCGAAGGACTATAAGTTATTCTACTATAAAGACACATGCACACAAATGTTTATTGTGGCACTGTTCACAGGAGCAAAGGCTTGGAATCAACCCAAATGCCCATCAATGATAGACTGGAGAAAGAAAATGTGGCACATATACACCATGGAATACTATGCAGGCATAAAAAACGGTAAGTTTGTGTCCTTTGCAGGGACATGGATGAAGCTGGAAACCATCATTCTCAGCAAACTGACACAAGAACAGAAAATCAAACACTGCATGTTCTCACTCAGAGGTGGGAGTTGAACAATGAGAACACATGGACACCGGGAGGGGAGCATCACACACTGGGGCCTGTTGGGCTTCGGGGGCTAAGGGAGTGATAGCATTAGGAGAAATACCTAATGTAAATGACAGGTTGATGGGTGCAGCCAACCACCATGGCACATGTATACCTATGTAACAAACCTGCATGTTCTGCACGTGTACCCCAAAACTTAAAGTATAATAAAAATAATAATAAAGTTTTTCTTATACTTTCATGTTTCTTATAATATAATTTAACCCAGTCTAGAATTCTAGGTTGAAAATCATATTTTTAGGGACTTTGTTTTATCCTTTTTCAGCTTCCAATGTTCTTGCTGTCAAGAAATCCAGTATGCTGGATGCCATACCTATTTTTCTTCAGAAACTTTTAGGATCTTCTCTTTATCTGTGATGTTCAGACAGAAGCTTCACAGTGTGGCTAGATATGGGTCTCTTTACATTTGTGGTACTTGGTGGGTACACTGTTGGGATTCTGAAATGTTGTTATAATTTTTGAATACTACGAAAGAAGTGTTTCTTCTCTCTTTCTTGAACTTTTATTATTTAGATGTTTTGCTCCTGGAAAGGTCTATTTGTTTTGCTCTTGATCCATTTGTTCCATATTTTTTGTGAGACTTTCTCAATGTTAGACTTCAAGTCATTTCTTAAAATTAAAGAATTTTTGCTTTTTTTTTTTGAGACAGAGTTTTGCTCTTGTCCCCTAGGCTGGAGTGCAATGGCATGATTTTGGCACACTGCACCCTTCACCTCCTGTGTTCAAGCAAGTTTCCTGCCTATACCTCCCCAGTAGCTGGAATTACAGGTGCCCACCACCATATCTGGCTAATTTTTGTAGTTTTAATAGAGACAGCGTTTCACCGTGTTGGCCAGGCTGGTCTCGAACTCCTGACCTCAAGTAGCCCACTCACCTCGGCCTCCCAAAGTGGTGGAATTACAGGCATGGGCCACCACGCCCGACTTCACTTTTACTTTTTAATACCTCTATTTTGTTATTCCTCTGTATTAGCATCCCACAATTTATGAGTACAAAATCATCTCTAACTCATCTTTTTTGCAGTCATCTGATGTATAATACATTGACTATTTCTAGAGAGCTTCTTTTTTGAGTTTTTATTTAAATTATATAGTTCTTTTGTATTCCAGGTACTATTCTAGGTGGTTTGACAATATTTACTTATTTCATAGTCTACCACTGATGAAAAAGGTGTTATGAAGTGATCCAAAGTCATTTGTTCAAGTCCCACAGATGGCAAATGGCAGAGCTGGGATTTGAACCCAGGCCTTTGGGTCTAGAGCCCATGCTCTTAGCCACAATAACTAGGAGCTACATGCTTCCTACAGGGGTCAGTCATGTCATAGTGGGCTGTTTTATCATACTTCAGGAGACACAAATGCTGGCAGGAAGCCTTGTGTGTATGCGTGATGCTTGTCTACTAGTGAGCCTCTCACAGAGTGTTTCGGTAAAGACCTACACATTCAGCAGGGACTCCTAAATGTCAGTATCTCAGGAGTATCCTGAAAGGAGGTGGATTGGGGTGGTAAAAAACTGGCTTCAGCATTCTGATTGCTGAGTGGAGAAATACAATAGACTTTTTCTTAATTTCCCTGCTTTTATTACAGCCTTGCTCTTGCCTTTAGCTGTGCTTGGCGTTCACGAGTCCTGAGACTTTCTGGCTCAGCTACTCTCTGGATTGTCCTTGCCATTTTAAGAAATCACATTACAGGAAGGGGGATGGGCCATCTAAGTGTACCTTGCAAACTTTTAACTCATCTTCCGATTTTTCAGCCCTCTTCCATACCTACCTTCAGAAATGCCCACTGCCTCTAGTTCCTGAGCCTTTCTGAATTTCCATGGTATGTGTGGTAGCTTTCTGTTAACTGCCCTCCACTCCTCCTTACCACCCACTCCACTGTCACCTTTCTCTGCCTTAAGATGATCATCCCTTAGATACCTCTCTTCTAGCCCTCAATGTTTGCTGACATTTTATCTTCTTCCGTCTGCCTTCTCCTTGTTGCCTCAGTGGGTTTCTACCCTTTTATTTAAAAAATTATCATTCTGGCCAGGTGCAGTGGCTCATGCCTATAATCCCAGCATTTTGGGAGGCCGAGGCTGGTGAATCACCTGAGATCAGGAGTTCAAGACCAGCCTGGCCAACATGGTGAAACTCTGTCTCTACAAAAATACAAAAATTAGCCAGGCATGATGGCAGGTGCCTGTAATCTTAGCTACTCAGGAGGCTGAGACAGAAGAATTGCTTGAACCCAGGAGACAGAGATTGCAGTGAGCTGAGATCATGCTATTGCACTTCAGCCTGAGCAACAAAGCGAGACTCAATCTCAAAGAAAAAAATTATGCTATTGGAGTTGTGGGAAGAGACTATTATAAATGCATGTTTAATCTATCATACTTAAACTATTTATTTATTTATTTTTGAGACAAGGTCTTGCTCTGTCATTCAGGCTGGAGTACAATGGAGCAATCGTGGCTTGCTGCAGCCTTGACCTCCTAGGCTCAAGCTATCCTCCCACTTCAGCCACCCAAGTAGCCACAGGTGCATGCCACCATGCCCAGCTAATTTTTAAATTTGTTTTTGTAGAGATGAAGTCTCACCGTGTTGCCCAGACTGGTATTAAACTCTTATGCTCAAGCAATCTTCCAGCCTCAGCCTCTCAAAGTGCTGGGATTACAGGCATGAGCCACTGTACCCAGTCTGAGCAACTACTTTTAAAAGAAGGAAACACTTTATCCTTATAACATTCCAGACCTGAGCCTGTAGGTGAAGACCCCTTGAGAAAGAATGCACAATGGAAAGGCAAGGCATTTGGGAAGGGTGGCTTTGTGCAGTACCTGGTATGTGACAGCAAGTCATTTGTCATCTATATGAAGAAGGTGTCACTTCACATTAGAAAAGAGTAAAAGAAGGATATGAAATGACTCTGATCTGGGAGAAAGAAAAGATAAGACAAGTATGGATTAGGGAATTCTTAAGAGTTTTTCTATTTTCTAGCCTAGCCCCCTGGAAACCTGTTTCTGGCATAAGACATAATCAATGACTGGAGTCCTCTCTGCGTGTGAGGTCAGTTTTTATGTGTTGTAGCTATTGAAATATATTTTCAGTCCAGAGTTACCTGGAGGATATAGCACCTGTCTTTGCTTGGATACTATAGGGAAAATGATTGCCTCATAGTCTTTCAAAGGGTGAACTTTCATTATGTGTAATAGACTCTGGCAATATCGCTAGCTCAGCACTCCTCTTCCTAAAAAATCTCTTGATGTTTTCAGGGACTGCTTCTTCCCCTATGTGGGTGTTTTAGCCAGGACAAGTCAGGTCAGTTCATTGCATCCTGTTTAGTTGCTGAGAGGGCATTTCCTTCCTCAAGCCATCCTAATACGGCCTGGGAGTAGGCAGGGAACCCAAGCTCTGTCAGTCAGATGTCCTTGTCTGAGACTTTGAATTCTGAGAGTGATGCAACACCAGAAAAAAATGGTTGGCAGTCATGCATCTCAGCTGTTGTTCACTGATCAGATACTTATGCCTTATAAGTATACTTGGCTTCTGCAGTCTCTGCTTCCAAGTCCCTGGAGATATCTTAGATGTGCTTGTATCAGTTATGGTTTTGGTTACAAGCTACAGTACAGACTGTGACTTTCTCAAGTAAGAGCAAGGAATGTATTGGAAGGATATGGAAACTAGAAAGTGGTGGGAGGCTGAAGGACCGACTTAGAACCTGGGCATGAACCAAGCATGCTCTAGAGTGTTAAGAAGTAGGAAGCATGAAAATCAGATTTTAATAGAAACAGTCCACCAGAACAAATTTGCAGCCACTGACACATGCTGCTACGTCATTAAGCCACCCCCATAGCTACCTTGGGATTATTCTTAATTGTCCTTTTGTCTCTACCACTCTGCAGATTCAAAGTGCCAGGTGGGATGGTGGGATTTGCCAAGACTGGGTCACATGGCCACCCACTGATTTTGGATTCTAGACAGCCAGAAGCAGGCAGGCCCACCAAACCGCTGATTTCCACACCAGGTTCCCTGACTTCATGTAGGCTCTGCAAATTCCCAATTTCTTTCCAATAACTTCTCTTTGTTCTCCAGCCAGAAGCCTGTGTCTTACACATAAAGATCCCTCTATATTGCGGTAGGTATCATTGTTCCCACTGATCTCTGTTTATTGGTGCATCTTGGAACTTTGGAAATCTTGAATTCTAGACTCTGCATTTGTTCTTGACCCATCAGCTTGATTATAATGTTTAGGGGAGAAAATAACTTGTACATCTTTTGCTGATAGCAGTTTATCAAGGACTGGCCACAAAGAGCATTTTCCCCATTGTTGGCTGAGGAGCTGGCAGTTTGCACGGAAGGGTCAGCAGTGAGCAAGGTGCCAGCACTTGCAGATGGGCCTGTGAAATGAGTCCATGTGGCCAATCCATTCTCACTTGGCATGTTCAAGCTTGAGTACTTTTCTCCAAGGAGTTCATTATAGTGGGGGTAGGGAGGCAGTTTCATGTAAATTGAATGAGAAACCACTTTGCCCATGACTATAATTTGGTTAAGGGGATGTATTCAGTTCTGGGCAACCAGAGCTCCCTGTGAAGCTGTGTGTAAAATGTTCTTGTGTGTAGGCACATATGCTAACTTTTTAGACGAGAGAGTCCATGGTTTTTAGGAACCAGTAGGGGTTCACAGTACCCCAAAATAGCCATTGAACTGTGTTGTGAATTCTGAGCTTCTTAAAATGAAGACATGGTAATAGTGACATGACTCTGAATTTCTGAAAACCATTGGATTGTATGTTTAAATGGGTAACTTGTATGGTAAGTGAATGATAGCTCAAGAAAGCTTTGTGAAAACTAACCCTTTAGTACTAACCTATTTTTGAGCTGGGGATTGCCTGAATGATGGACTCATCTTGAATCCTCAATGAATTTGAGTATTATTGAGCCTGTTGAGATGTAATTGCCTGATGCCCAAATACAGTAATTTTGTGGTGCTTCTAAGTGAGTTATTTGGCTTTCAGTCCAGGACTGAGGACCATATTGAATCCTATGATGAGTAAAAGAAAATGCTTATTTCCTTTGGTGCCCTACAAATGGTTATAGTTCTGGTAATGGGTGAAGATATGAGTGCATTGAAAATTTAGCCAAAATCTCTCACTTTAATGAGCCTCAGTTCCCTTCAACTGGTATTTGCCACTCTGTTAAGTGATCAGGACTGAAGATACTTCGTATTATTTGGGGGGAAGTGCTACGTAGTAATGTTGGGGATAATTGTGCTCAAACTGAAACAAAAATGAGAAAAATTAATGTGGGACCCTGCTGGGATGCAACAGAACACATCAGGCAATTAGGGGGTCAACCTAGGAGCATTAAGTAAAAATAAGTCAAAGCTATCTAGTGTGTAGCCATAAAAATGCAAGCCTGCCTGTATCCTGTTCATGGCTAATTCTTGGGTGGCTTCCATCACAGCTGCACAGAGTCCGAGCATGTTACCATGGCCTGGGTGGCCCTCTGCCCTTGGCCTATTGCTCTGTTCCACCTGCTCCACGCCGCCTGCCCCTCCTGGCCCACCATGCTGTTTTTCATCTTTGAAGCTTTGCTTAGGCTCCTCAGGATCACTCCCTTCCACCTAGCCAGCTCCTCTTCTTCTCCACTCTGTAAAAGTTTCTCTGCCATTGTCTCTTCCAAGAGTCCTCCATGGCTCTGCAGAGTACTTAGGTATTCTTCCAGCTTCTCACCCTCATTTCCCTTACCATCCTGTGTCATTTGTAATGCCACTTTATTATACCCATGTGTACAGGGGTGGGCAGGAGGCTTTTTGAAGTTGTAGGGCCCTGAGTTACATATACACAAAAATCCTGCAACTGCTCTCTCCTGGGGTAGTAGCAACTCTTGTAGCTACCCTTGTCGAGGAGGTCAGTGAGAGCCAAGTCTGCCTGGAGATGAGGTAGAGGAGGCTCGGCTGCCCCACTGAGACTTGTGCTCTAGAGAAGAGCTGGCTCCAGATTCTGGAATTCAAGGGCTATGTTAGTTTCTTAGGGCTGCCATGACAAATGATCATAAACTCGGGGACTTAAAACAGCAGAAACTTACTCTCTCATAATTCTGGAGGTCAAAAGTCCTAAATCAAGGTATCAGCGGGGCCATGCCCCCTCCAAAGGCTCTAAAGGAGGGTCATTCTTTGTCCCTTCAAGCCGCTGCTGATGGCCAGCAATCCTTGGTGCTCCTTGGCTTACATAACTCCAATCTCCGCCTCCAAGTGCACATGGCCTTTCCCCTGTGTCTCTGCGTCCAGACTGCCTTCCTCTTATAAAGGCATTACCTATTGAGTTAGCATTACAGCCTAATTTGGATATAGAGGGGATGTGGCCCACCTGAATCCAGTATGACCTCACTTTAACCTGATTTTATACCTGCAAAGACCTTATTTCCAAATAAGGTCACATTCACAGGTTCCAAGTAGACACGGACTTTTTTTGGGTTACCCTTCAACCCCATGAGGAGGAGCCTATGAGCTCCTCTTTCAGATGCTCCCCACTCACCGAATAGCTCATACATCCTCTCATTTGCCAGCTTTAAAACTCTGGAGGTTACTCTTAATACTCTTTTTTTACCCTCTTTATTCGATCTCTGAAACGTATCCCACATTTATCATTCTTATCTGTCTTTCCATTTCTTCCCGACCACCCTGGCTGGGGCTACCATTATCAGAAAGACTTTCCTCACTCCCCCTGTTGCCCTAATGTGGCCCATCCTCTCTTCTGCCACCAGGGTTATATTTGAAACTTAAATCAAGACACTGCTTAGATTGACTCTTCCAAAGCCTGCCCATTGTGCCTTACAGAAAACTCCAAAGACTTACGGCTTGTGAAGCTCTATGTGGTCCAACTGCTGCCTTCTGTCCCAGTATCACATCCTGCCACCCCGCCTCTGGCTGTGCTGCAGCCACAGTGACACCTTTTGGAAAAACACATTTCCATGTCCTTTCCTTAGCACCTGTCCTGCCTGTCCTCCCACAACCCCCAACTCCTGCCCTTTCACCAGCTAATTGACCCATCATGCAGGTATTTGCTTCAATGTCACTTTCTTGATTTAAATGCTTCCCTAACGCCTTAGTCTACAGGGGTGACCCTATCAATCTCATTATGCCCTTTGTGGGGATGATGCACTTGTCCCTTGCAATTATGCTTCTGTGATTACCTGTCTCATCTATATCCACCCTGTTAGACTATTATCTCTATGAAAGCATGGGCCATCTTGTTCACAGCTATATCCCCTGCACGTAGAGGAATGCCTGGCACAGAGTAGAGGCTGAAGTATTTGTAGGAATTAATCTTAGCCATCACCTCCCCATCTCCCCAGTTTTTCTTTGCCCATTAGATATTCAAGTGCTCTTTCTGTGCCTGGCCTTGTGCTGTGGGGAGTCAGTAAGGCTGGTGGGAGAAATTTTAGTTGTAGAGAATATATACAAACCCTTTTGGAAGGCCTAAGGGTTTTTACTATAGTACTTGGCTGAAGGCAGCCTTGTCTACTCAGTTAAATAAATTAGAGTAGAAACAGAGCTTTGAGGTGTTTATCTAACTAACTTGTTTACTCCTGTGGTCCTAAAATTAACCTTTGATCATTCTGGATGGCTCTCTCGGGGGCGTAGCTCAACCAGGGATATTACCCACTAATGGTGTTTGCTTTAGGCCTTGGAAGCTGGCCTTTAATCTTGACCCTCTAGTGGTGTTGACTCAAAATCTTTGTCATTTAATGTGTGCTGAATAAAGGCCTGTGAGGCCAGCATGTCATGGCCAGCAGCTGCTATCTCTTTACAGCACTCTCCTTGAGTGTCTGTGAGTAGCCATGGACACCCCAGCCTGCTCATTCACCGAATATTGTGTCTGAGTGAATTTATTCATCCATTGTTGAGTCAGGGTCTACAGGACAAACCCCTGCAGGTGGTGACCCCGACATTGTGCAGAACTGGGGAAGACAGATGTGTGGCACTCAATCTCCTTTCTGTGTTGCATTGGGATTCTTCCTTTTTTACAGAAGTGTCCTGTGGCTGGTTGGAGCAGGCCTCATGCTATAGAGAAACACGTGCACTGAACATGCGCCTTGTAGCTGCAGGCCTCTATGGCCTTCTTTTCCGTGCTGTTTTAGGTTCCTTCCTGCTTGGCCCCTAGCATGCCTATGAGACTCCTCATCTTTCAGGGACAATTCCAGGACACGCAGGCTGTGGCTGCAGGGACCTCCTTCTGGAATCTGGGCATTACTGAGTTACTCTTCTCAGGATGAGCATTGTCCTAGAAAACTTGCACCTGAATTTTATTTATGCCCTATTATTAAAAGGTGCTAGTTATTTTCTATGTGAGGGATTGGAGCCTGCAAAGGGTTGGAGTTCACACTGCGTGGTCCAGCCCCACCTAGCTGGGGGTTTTGACTCCGGAGATGATGTTCTTAGTTGCTCCACTGTCACTGGGTTCTCTGGGATGCAGACTGTGAGTCAGAGTTAATACTAAGGGAAGTTTTAGGAAGTGCTCTTGGGGTCCACCTTAGGAGGAGGTACCGTGAGGGCAGGAGGGAGGGAGAAGTTCATCATAACACAGGACCCACAGCCTGGTTGACCCCACGGGTTGCTTAGAAGCTGAATTGGCTTGCAGGAATCCCTACATTGAGCCAGAATGGCCAGGCCATCTTTAGATGTGAGAATTGAAGAGTTCAAGGGGAATAGGGGCAGGAGAGGGGTGGCCACTCCAGGAGGATGTGCCTTGGGCCTCTTTGCAGCTGAGGCCATCCTGCAAGGCCTTCAGTACCGCCAGCAGCAGGGCAGTCAGCCCTTTCTGGAAGGAGGGATCTGGGATCTCATCTACTACACTCTCACCTCCCTTTACCTTTCTCTTTGTGAATAATTCTAGAACTTTCCACCAGTCACCTGTAAGTGGTTTTTCTCACCCTAGAGAATCGTTGCAGTTCTTGAAAGTGAAATATCCTTTAAAGATGACTGGTGGTCATTTCAAGGATAATCTGACCCAGCCAGCTGTATCATCCCAAGCTTTGAGACTTTACTTATGCATCAAAGCCAAGGGTCATCTGCTCAGTGAGGCAGAGAGGACTGTGGAATGGTGGCAAACTGGGACTCTTGATAAGGAATAACTTAAAGGGGATTCTTTGCACCGTAGGGGCCGCTCAGTCTCAACACAGAGCTGAGTCTTAGTAGTTAAGCAGAATGAATAGAAAAGGAGCATTAGGATAAAAGCTCAGCTGAGTTTTCTGCTAAGTCAAAAACAGCAGGGGCCACCCCCATGCATTCTAGCTGCCCTTGTGATCTGCTATGGGAAACTTGTCCTGTCTCCTCCCACCTCCTGGAAGAGCTTAGAAGTCATTTTTATCTGGGAAATCAAATGTAATTCTTCATCTATATCAGGGCATGGCAAACTTGTTTGGTACGTATATTGTTCTGAATGTACATTCTGTAAATGTACATTTATAGAAAGTACGTATATTCTTCACAGTTACATCTAAATTGGCATTTAAAAAAATGAAACTGTCCCATTCCTTCTCTGTGTGATCAGCTAGGCACCATTAAGTTCTTGCTTTGTGCCAGGCTCTAAATAAGGCTTTGCATAGGGCCCTTGCTTCCTTCCCTCCTTCCTTCCTTCCTTTCTTCCCTCCCTCCCTCCTTCCCTCCC
>PVKP010018472.1:0-44227 GCA_004027715.1 Plecturocebus donacophilus | reverse complement strand
TACGTGGCCATCTTGGATCTCTCTCCAAGACATTTATTTTAGATAGAGGTGAAAGGACAGTGTGCCATCAGTGAATTTGCCCTTCAAACACATAGCCAAGTGGTCTTTTCTTTCATAGTGAATATTGAAGGGAATGCTGTCAAATTGTTAAGGAAATCCCTTCATAGGAAAGAAACCTGTTGTTTTCTTCTAACCATATCCATTTCTTACCTGGTTCTGTCTTAAGACTTGTGACTGCTTGGTTATGTCATTTTAACGAAAGAGCGTATCTCTTTTTAGGCTAAGTTTCCTCAGATGTGATCTTTTGTGAGGTGTATAGACTAGTTGTGATTAAACTGTAGAGTAGTACTAGCTAAGCTGTGTTGTTATTATTCACTTCCCAAATTATGCCCACTGTTATTTTTGGAATCCATCTTAGTGCTCTAAGTAAAAGGACCTGAAAGAAGAATCTGTGGGGTATTGGCTTCCCTTGAGACCTAGGTAGTAGTGGTAGAATGTGGTAGAAGATGTGAATTAGAAGATTCACAAGTAGAGTTTCAGCTTGATACTCAGGAAGGGATCTAGGAAAATCATAAGGGCACACCATTTAAGGATCTTTAGAGATGGGCTAGTTACCTTCTATACCTCTGTAGTTCTTATATTCCTGCACTTTAACTATTTTTGCCTTTGTAATGACCTTGGGTTCCAAAAAGAGGTAAAAATAATGTTTAATAAAAGTTGTTTCAGAAGCAGTGGAATACAATGAATATCAAATATGTTTTCAGTGATAATGGTGAAAGTAAAAAAGTGTTGATACATAAAAGGATATATATCAGTTAGCTGGAAAATTCAGTAAGTATGACTTTTTATTTCCTGAAGATGCTGTTTATTGTGGACTGACTGTGGGAATTGTTGGTTTGATACTTAGTCCTTTTATTCAGTACATCAGTTCAGTGGTTTTGCTTGGATGAGATAGTTTACTATGGGCTCAACACCTGTAGTATTTTTGTAATTATATTTCAATAGGAACGTATCAATGAGTGTGATGACATGTGCCTTTCAGTTTTGTCAACTGTTTTAGAGGCAATGGAGCCATGCAGGAATGTTCATGCTTTACAAGCAGGATTCAGGTGAGAACTCTCTTATGCTTTCTTCATGTGGTTTTCTTTGTTCCTCTTAAATCTGGAATAAAAAATTGAGATGAAAACTAAACTGCTTTCTTGAGGGGAGGAGTTGGGGAGGCTTTTTGCTAGTTACAGTCTTTAATGCCTTATTAAGCTTAAAATCCTGCTCTGGATGACATAAGGCTGGAAATGCTTCTTTTAGGGTCCATAATAACAAAGATGTGAGTAACATTGACATCTAAATTAATTTATTTTAAAACATAGTACTGATGTGGGTGGGAGAAAATTGATATGTATATTCAGAAGAGTAATTCAGGTACTATCTGAGGGTTATTTGACACTGGCCCAGCTTGAAAAAGAATTTATAAAATTGATACAACTGATCTAACATCATAGATTAGTGAGAGTAACACTTAATTCTCTTTTACGTTGACTATGCATAGGATATGTTATTATAATCTTGTGATGTAATTTAATTTGTTCTTTAGTAAGGCAGTAGAATAATGTGAGAGAAAATAGCGCTATTAATAGATTGGTTCTCTATCTTTCACTACTTACACTCTCTTGGGCAGGTAGATCATTTCTCTGGGCTTCATAATCCTTTCCTATAAGAAGGAGCTGGAACAAGTGAAATTTTAAGATTTGTCTTGTGCTTTGAAGATTCTATGTTTGTAATATTTACTGTGTTTGATAACAGAATACTAGTTGATCAGCAAGTCTGGAAAATAGAAGATGTCTTAACATTACAAGCTGTGATGAAATGCATTGGAAAAGATGCACCGAATGGTCTTAAGAGGAAACTGGAGGTAAACACATGAATTTTCTCTAGTGGATGAGATTTGGAAAAATTATTTCTTGTAACCTGCTATGACTGCTTGAAGTCAATTTTCTAAGAGGGCATTGTTGGGCTTTTAGGTGTAGCTTTGCTAAAGTGAATTAATAGAAGTACTCTTATATTTATTTATCTGTGTATATATAAATATATATGTATTTATCTATTTGTCTGGGTCATTTTACCCAAACATCATCTTTTTTATTTAAAAATAAAAGTTTAGACCAGACATGGTGGCTCACACCTGTAATCTCAGCACTTTGGGATGTCAAGGCAGGGGGATCTCTTGAGCTCAGGAGTTTGAGACCAGCCTGGGTAATTGAGCAAGACCCTGTCTTTGCAAAAAAATTCAAAGAATTAACCAGGCATGGTGGTGCATGCCTGTAATCTCAGCTACATGGGAGGCTGAGGCAGGCGGATCACTTGAGCCTGGGAGGTTGAGGCTTCAACTTGGGTGACAGAGAAACACCGTGTCTCAATAAAAATAAAAGTTTAATTTATTTTGCCACAGATAGTAAATTAAGTTTGTTTTTCTTTAGATGAAAGCCTTGAGGGAATTAGACAGATTTTCTGTTGTGAATAGCCGGCACATGTTTGAGGTACTAGCTGCCATGAATCATCGATCCCTTTTACTCCTGAATGAATGCAGTAAGATGGTCCTAGGTAAGAGGAATTTTTCTTTCATCACTTGTAACACCTGACCTTCTGTTTTAGACTATTTTTGTTTTGTTTTAAAAACTTCGGTTTTATGTGAAAAAAAATAAAGCATGTTGTAGCTTGCATTCAAAACAATCTGGTAATCTTTGTTTGCTTATTTAACTCATTCTTAAAGATAATATCCATGGGTGTCCTTTAAAAATAATGATCAACATATTGCAGTCCTGCAAAGACCTCCGATACTATAATTTAGATCTCTTCAAGGGAATAGCGGATTATGTGGCTACAACTTTTGACATCTGGAAGATCAAAAAAGTGAGTATATTAACAATTTAGAATAAGCCTCACAAAACTTTTTAGACACATACTAATTCATTTAGCATTTTAAATAGTTCTCTTTCACCTTTATAGTAATTAAGATATCCAAATACTTCAATGCTGAAATGACTTTTGAGAAATTAGTTCCTTATTATTCCTGCCTGGGAGCTACTTGCTAATATGAATAGTCCCCAACTTAGGATGGCTTGACTTAATGATTTTTTGACTTTTTGATGTTTCAAAAGCAGTATGCATTCAGTAGAAACCATACTTTTTTGATTTTTGATGTTTTCCTGGGTTAGTGATATGTTGTATGATACTCTCTTTTCATGCTGGGCAGTGGCAGCAAGTCGCAGCTCCCAATCATCTGCGCCATCATAAGGGTAAACAGTGCATATTGTATTCAATAAATTACCTGAGATATTCAACACTTTTATTATAATATAGGCTTTCTGTTAACTGATTTTGCCTAAGTATAGGTGAATGTAAGTTCTAAGCATGTTTAAGGTAGGCTGGGCTAAGCTATGATGTTCAATAAGTTGAATGTATTAAATCCATTTTGATTTACAATATTTTCAATTTATGGTGAGTTTGTTGGATTATACTCCACCATAAGTCAAGGATCATCTGTATAGTATTCTATCTTTTGGTCTTCTTTCTATTTGAAACAAAAATAATATTGTCCAAAGTTTGCTCTTCTATTTGGTTTTAAAGGGTTGTATGGGGTACTTTGATTAGATATTTAGCATAATTTCTGTGTTTATACTTTTTTCTTGATAGATTTTGAATAATAAAGATGGATGATGTGACAGGCTTATGGTTTTTGAAGAATAAAATGTGACTACTTATGGTCATGTCCATTGTTTTGTCCACAGTAAAAGTCTTTAAAATCAGGAGCTGTGTTCAGAATATAAATATGTAAATGAAGCAGCTGGCAAAAACTCCTTTTTGCAATGAAATAGATGATAACTTTGTTAGATCTCTAGGTTCAGTTTATTTTGGGGAGCAAGGTGAATATTGAGTTTACTCTGGAAATTGGTTATGGAAAGAGAAGTAATAATCCTAAGTAAAAAAGATTGAGAGGCTATTTTAATCATAATGTTTCAGTTCCATTCTCACTTATAGATATTAATATTAAATGTAGAAATTTGGGGGTTATGTCTTACGTGTTAGAATCTAGGAAGTTTTTAAGTTTGGGAATGGGAGGAGTTCAAGATTGAGTTGGTCATTTTGAAAACCTTGAGAAAAGGCATATTTAAAAGTAATTTTCAGATCTGTTGTATGAAAATGATGTAGGAAAGGGTTTATTTTTAAATGAAATGGAAACATAGAAACCATTGTATGCTCTGGTTCTCTGCTTATAAAATGATTGCTTATTAACTTGATGCACAATTCAAGAATTAATGGTACAGATTTTGTGAGTGAGAGATAAGTGTTCCTTTTCACAATATCTCCTGTTGATCAGGACAGTTGAATTACTAGTTAGATTTCTTGAGGTCCAAAACATTACTGTTAGCATACTGTAATTATTAAAGAGTTTTCCCTCAATTTTCTCTTTTTAAGGTTCTTTTTCTTCTCATTTCATTTGAAAACCTTGGTTTTCAACCTGTTGATTTAATGGATCTGTTTATGAAGAGAATAGTAGAGGAGCCTGAATCCCTAAACATGAAAAGCATTATATCTATTCTTCATGTTTATTCTACTCTCAATCATGTCTACAAATGCCAGAACAAAGAGTATGTACTTGTTGTTTTTTACCTTTTTTATTGTCATATAACTTACTTACAGAAAAGGTTGTAAATCATAAGCTTAATGAATCACTATGGGTGAACACACCCATAGTCATTATCCATGCTGGTAAATAAAACATAGTGTTCCTTACTCATTTATGAAGTTAAACAGAATTTCATTTTATATTTGCTGCCCTTGTTTCTGTTCTTTATAATACATTAGTTAATTCATTATAGGAGTTTTCATTTCAAACTCTCCCAGCTTATCCTCTCAGCTCCTAAGTTCATAGTTCAGTTTAACTTTATTAAAAAATTGAGAAATGTATTTTTTTCTTTTGATTTTTTTTATTATGGTAAGTACATTTAGCAAATTTAAAAGTGTGCAGTACAATATTGCTGACTTTATTATTAACAATATAGTTAATGATATTGTACAGTGGATCTCTAGAACTTAATCATCTTGCATAACTGAAACTTTATACCTGTTGAATAACAACTCCCATATTTCCCCCTTTCCTCACCCCTGACAACCAACATTATAATCTCTGTTTCTATGACTGACCTTTTTAGATACCTCATATAAGTGGAGTCATACAGTATTTGTCCTTCCATGAATAGCTTATTTCACTTAGCATAATGCCCTTCAGGTTAACCCATGTTATAGCATATGGCAGAATTTCCTTCTAAGGCTGAATAATATTCCATTATATATATACATTGCATTTTCTTTATCCATTCATCTGTTGATGGACATTTAGGTTGTTTCCCTGTCTTGGCTATTGCAAACAATGCTACAGGTTAACATAGGAGTGCAGATGTCTCTTTGAGATTCTCATCTTAATTCTTATGAATTGAAATATACCCAGAAGTGAGATCCCTGGATCATATAGGGATTCTACTTTTACCAAATGCTTTTTAGCTTCGGTTGAAATGATCATAAGGTTTTTTATCCTTCATTCTGTTGATATGATGTATCATATTGATTGATTTGCATATATTGAACCATCCTTGCATCCCAGTGATAAATTGTACTTGGTTATAATGAATAACATATATATTTCTTTCAAGGTTTTTTTTTTTTTGAATATATATTTTATTGCATTTTAGGTTCTAGGGTACATGTAAAGGACAGGTAGGATTGTTGTATAGGTACATACATGACAATGTGGTTTGCTGCCTCCATCCCTATCACCTATATCTGGCATTTCTCCTATTTTATCCCTCCCCAACTCCCTACCCCGCACTGTCCCTCTCCTAGTACCCCACGACAGACCTCAGTGTGTGATGCTCCCCTCTCTGTGTCCATGTGTTCTCATTGTTCAACACCTGCCTATGAGTGAGAACATGTGGTGCTTGATTCTTTGTTTCTGTGTCAGTTTGCTGGGAATGATAGTTTCCAGGTTCATTCATGTACCTACAAAGGACACAAACTCATAGTTTTTTATGACTGCATAGTATTTCATTGTGTATATGTGCCACATTTTCCTTGTCCAGTCAATCATTGATGGGCATTTGGGTTGGTTCCAAGTCTTTGCTATTGTAAACAGCGCTGCAGTGAACGTACATGTGCATGTGTCCTTATAATAGAATGATTTATAATCCTTTGGATATAAACCCAGTAGTGGGATTGCTGGGTCAAAAGGAATTTCTATTTCTAGGTCCTTGAGTAATCACCACACTGTCTTCCACAATGGTTGAACTAATTTATACTCCCACCAACAGTGTAAAAGTGTTCCTATTTCTCCACATCCTCTCCAGCATCTGTTGTCTCCAGATTTTTTAATGATTGCCATTCTAACTGGCATGAGATGGTATCTCAATGTAGTTTTGATATGCATTTCTCTAATGACCAGTGATGATGAGCATTTTTTCATATGTTTCTTGGCCTGAAGATGAGCATTTTTTCATGTTTCTTGGCCTCATGTATGTCTTCTTTTGAAAAGTGTTCATATCCTTTGCCCACTCATTGATTGAGTTTGTTTCTTTTTTTCTTGTAAATCTGTTTTAGTTATTTGTAGACTTTGGATATAAGTCCTTTGTCAGATGGTAGATTGCAAAAATTTTTTGCCCATTCTGTTGGTTGCTGGTTCACTCTAATGATTGTTTCTTTTGCTGTGCAGAAGCTCTGGAGTTTAATTAGATCCCATTTGTCTATTTTGGCTTTTGTTGCCAAAGCTTTTGGTGTTTTAGTCATGAAGTCCTTGCCTATGCCTATGTCGTGAATGATTTTGCCTAGGTTTTCTTGTAGGGTTTTTATGGTGTTAGGTCTTATGTTTAAGTCTTTAATCCATCTGGAGTTAATTTTAGTGTAAGGTGTCAGGAAGGGGTCCAGTTTCTGCTTTCTGCACATGGCTAGGCAGTTTTCCCAACACCATGTATTAAACAGGGAATCCTTTCCCCATTGCTTGTTTTTGTCAGGTTTGTCAAAGACCAGATGGTTGTAGATGTGTGGCATTGCCTCTAAGGCCTCTGTTCTGTTCCTTTGGTCTGTATCTCTGTTTTGGTACCAGTACCATGCTGTTTTGATTACTACAGTCTTGTAGTATAGTTTGAAGTCAGGTAGCGTGATGCCTCCAGCTTTGTTCTTTTTTGCTTAGAATGTCTTGGCTATGCGGGCTCTCTTTTGGTTCCCTATGAATTTTAAGGTGGTTTTTTCCAGTTCTGTGAAGAAGGTCATTGGTAGCTTGATGGGGATAGCATTGAATCTATAAATTATTTTGGGCAGTATGGCCATTTTCACAATATTGATTCTTCCTAACCATGAGCATGGAATGTTTTTGCATCTGTTTGTGTCCTGTCTTATTTCCTCGAGCAGTGGTTTGTAGTTCTCCTTGAAGAGGTCCTTTATGTCCTTTGTTAGTTGTATTCCTAGGTATTTTATTCTCTTTGTGCCAATTGTGAATGGCAGTTCATTCTTGATTTGGCTCTCTTTAAGTCTGTTATTGGTGTATAGGAATGCTTGTGATTTTTGCACCTTGATTTTGTGTCCTGAGACTTTGCTGAAGATGTTTATCAGTTTAAGGAGATTTTGGGCTGAGATGATAGGTTCTTCTAAATATACAATCATGTCATCTGCAAATAGAGACAGTTTGACTTCCTCCTTTCCTAATTGAATACCTTTATTTCTTTTTCTTGCTGATTGCTCTGGCTAGAACTTCCAGTATTATATTGAATAGGAGTGGTGAGAGAGGGCGTCCTTGTCTAGTGCCAGATTTCAAAGGGAATGCTTCCTGGTTTTGCCCATTCAGTATGATATTGGCTGTGGGTCTGTCATCAATAGCTTTTATTATTTTGAGATACAGTCCGTGGATACGTAGTTTAATGATAGTTTTTAGTATAAAGGGCTGTTGAATTTTGTCAAAGGCCTTCTCTGCATCTGTTGAGATAATCATGTGGTTTTTGTCTTTAGTTCTGTTTATGTGGTGAATTACATTTATAGACTTGAGTATATTGAACCAGCCTTGCATCCCCAGGATAAAGCCTACCTGATTGTGTTGGATAAGCTTTTTGATGTGCTGTTGCAATTGGTTTGCCAGTATTTTATTGAAGATTTTTGCATCTATGTTCATTGTGGATATTGGCCTGAAGTTTTCTTTTCTTGTTGAGTCTCTGCTGGGTTTTGGTATCAGGATGATGTTGGTCTTATAAAAAGATTTAGGGAGGATACCCTTTTTTTGGATTGTTTGAAATAGTTTCAGAAGGAGTGGTACCAGCTCCTCTTAGTATGTCTGGTGGAATTCGGCTGTGAACCCATCTGGACCTGAGCTGTTTTTGGTTGGTAAGCTATTAAATGCTGCCTCAACTTCAGCCCTTGCTATTGGTCTATTCAGGGTTTAGACTTCTTCCTGGTTTAGGCTTGGGAGGATGTAAGTGTCCAGGAATTTATCCATTTCTTCCAGGTTTACTGATTTATGTACATAGAGTTGTTTGTAGTAATCTCTGATGGTGGTTTGTATTTCTGTGGAAGCTGTGATGATATCCCCCTTTTCAGTTTTTATTGCATCTATTTGATTCTTCTCTCTTTTCTTTTTTTACTAATCTGGCTAGTGGTCTATTTTGTTGATCTTTTCAAAAAACCAGCTCCTGGATTTATTGATTTTTTGAAGGGTTTTTTTGTATCTCTATCTCCTTCAGTTCTGCTCTGATCTTAGTTATTTCTTGTCTTCTGCTAGCTTTTGAGTTTTTTTGATCTTGCTCCTCTAGCTGTTTCCATTTTGATGATAGGGTGTCAATTTTAGATCTTTCCTTGCTTCTCATGTGGGCATTTACTGCTATAAATTTCCTTCTAGACACTGCTTTAAATGTGTCCCAGAGATTCTGGTACGTTGTGTCTTCGTCCTCATTGGTTTCAAAGAACATCTTTATTTCTGCCTTCATTTCACTATTTATCCAGTCAACATTCAAGAGCCAGTTGTTCAGTTTCCATGAAGTTGTGCGGTTCTCATTTAGTTTCTGAATTCTGAGTTCTAATTTGATTGCACTGTGGTCTCAGAGACTGCTTGTTATGATTTCCGTTCTTTTGCATTTGCTGAGGAGTGATTTACTTCCAATTATGTGGTCAATTTTAGAATAGATGTGATGTGGTGCTGAGAAGAATGTATATTCTGTGGATTTGGGGTGGAGAGTCCTGTAAATATCTATTAGGTTTGCTTGGTCCAGGTCTGAGTTCAAGGCCTGGATATCCTTGTTAATTTTCTGTCTCTTTGATCTAATATTGACAATGGAGTGTTAAAGTCTCCCACTATTATTGTGTGGGAGTCTATGTCTCTTTGTAGGTTGTTAAGAACTTGCTTTATGTATCTGGGTGCTCCTGTATTTGGCATGTATATATTTAGGATAGTTAGCTCTTCTTGTTGCATTGATCCTTTTACCATTATGTAATGCCTTTCTTTGTCTCTCTTGATCTTTGTTGTTTTAAAGTCTATTTTAGCAGTGACTACGATTACAACTCCTGTTTTTTTTTTTTTTTTTGTTCCCCATTTGCTTGGTAGATCTTCCTCCATCCCTTTATTTTGAGCCTATGTGTATCCTTGCATGTGAGATGGGTTTCCTGGATACAGTACACCAATGGGTTTTGACTTTTTATCCAATTTGCCAGTCTGTCCTTTGATTGGGGCATTTAACACATTTACATTTAAGGTTAATATTGTTATGTGTGAATTTGATCCTGCCATTTTGATGCTAGCGGTTTGTTTTGCCCATTAGTTGACGCATTTCCTTGATTGTGTCGATACTCTTTACCATTTGGTACATTTTTAGAGTGGCTGGTACTGGTTGTTCCTTTCGATGTTTAGTGCTTCTTTCAGGAGCTCTTGTAAAGCAGGCCTAGTGGTGATGAAATCTCTGAGCAATTGCTAGTTCATAAAGGATTTTATTTCTCCTTTGCTTTGCTTATGAAGCTTAGTTTGGCTGGATATGAAATTCTAGTTTTAAAGTTCTTTTTTTAAGGATGTTGCATATTGGCCCCCACTCTCTTTTCGCTTGTAGGATTTCTGCTGAGAGATCCGCTGTGAGGCTGATCGGCTTCCCTTTGTGGGTAACCTGACCTTTCTCTCTGGCTGCCCTTAGCATTTTTTCCTTCATTTCAACCCTGGTGAATCTGATGATTATGTGCCTTGGGGTTGCTCTTCTTGAGGAATATCTTTGTGGTGTTCTCTGTATTTCCTGGACTTGAATATTGGCCTGCCTTGCTAGGTTGGGGAAGTTTTCCTGGATAATATCCTGAAGAGGGTTTTCCAGCTTGGATTCATTCTCTCCGTCACATTCAGGTATACCTATCAAACATAGATTAGGTCTTTTCACATAATCCCATATTTCTTGGAGGCTTTGTTCATTTCTTTTTCTCTTTTTTCTCTAATCTTGCCTTCTCGTTTTATTTCACTGAGTTGATTTTCAGTCTCTGATATCCTTTCTTCTTGGTTGACTCAACTATTGAAACTTGTGTATGCTTCGCTAAGTTCTCGTATTGTGTTTTTCAGCTCCATCAGTTCATTTCTATTCCTCTCTAAGCTGTTTATTCTCGTTAGCATTTTGTCAAACCTTTTTTCAAAATTCATAGTTTCTTTGCATTGGGTTAGAACATGATGTTTTAGCTCAGAGAAGTTTGTTATTACCTACCTTCTGAAGCCTGTTTCAGTCAATCCATCCAGCCTTGTTCCCTTGCTGGTGAGGAGCTGTGATCCCTTGGAGGAGAAGAGGCCTTCTGATTTCGGGTGTTCTCAGCCTTTTTGCACTGGTTTCTTCCCATTTTTGTGGATTTATCCACCTGTCGTCTTTGTAATTGCTGACTTTCAGATTGGGTCTCTGAGTGGACGTCTGGCTTGTTGGTTATGAAGTTTTCTCTGTTTCTTAGTTTTCCTTTGGCAGGTGCCCCTTCCTCACAGAGCTGGGCCTTCCCGGGTTCAGCTGTGCTTGCTCTCAGTCCTCAGTGCTTCCAATTGCTGTTCTCCTTGTGGAGATGGGACCAGCCAAGCCCGACTAAAACAGCATCCAGTCCTGTATAGTCCGCACCGAGAAGCGCCGCTCCGGGGCTCCGGCAAAACAGCTGCGCCAGCCAAAAGAGTCGCTCTGGCGACCCGTGTGGCTCCTTTGCCGGGAATCTCCCAGTTTGTGGGCCTCAAAAATTCATCTGCAGTTGCGGCATCCACTCACTCTCTGCGCTTTCCCTGGGAGCTACAATCCTGAGCAGCTGCTATGTGGCCATCTTGGATCTCTCTCCTGGTCTTTTTTTAAATCCATTCAGCCATTTTGTGTTTTTTAACTGGGGAATGTATTAGTCCATTCTCACACTGCTATACGACGTAAGCCTAGGTAATTTATAAAGAAAAGTGGTTTGGCCAGGTGTGGTGGCTCACACCTGTAATCCTAGCACTTTGGGAGGCCAAGGTGGGCGGATCACCTGAGGTTGGAGTTCAACACCAGCCTGATCAACATGGAGAAACCCTGTCTCTACTGAAAATACAAAATTAACCAGGGGTTATGGTGCATGCCTGTAATCCCAGGTATTCAGAAGGCTGAGGCAGGAGAATCGCTTGAACCTGGGAGGTGGAGGTTGTGGTGAGCCATGGTTGCACCATTACACTCCAGCCTGGGCCACAAGAGCGAAACTCTATCTCAGAAAAAAAAAAAAAAAGAAGTTTAATTTACTAACAGTTCCACATGACTGGGCAGGCCTCAAGAGACTTATAATCATGGCAGAAGGCAAAGGGGAAGCAGTCACCTTCACAAGGTGACAAGAGACAGCAAGAGAAAGGGCAAGGAAGCGCCACACTTAAAGCCGTCAGCTCTCGTGAGAGCACTCTCACTATTACGAGGACAGCATGGGGGATACTGCCCCCCGTGATCCAATCACCTCCCCTCTCCCTCAATACAAGGGGATTGCAATTTGAGATGAGATTTGTTTGGGTGGGGACACAGAGTCAAACCATATCAGGAAGTTTAATCCGCTTAATGTTTAGAGTAATTATTGATAGAGAAGGACTTGCTATTGCCATTTTGTTGTTTTCTGTCTCACAGTTCTTCTTTTTCTTTCTTGCTCTCTTCCTTTGTGACTTGTCATTCTTTTGTGAGATGTTTCAATTCCTTTCTCTTTTGTGTAGTCTCTAAAGATATTTCATTTGTGGTTACCATGGGTCTTACATAAAATATCTTATTGTTATAACAGTCTATTTTAAGCTGAAAACAACTTACCTTCCATTGCATACAAAAACTACATTTGTCTCCCCATACTGTGTTATTGATGTGACCGTATATATCTTTTTCTATTGTGTATCCATTAGCAAATTTTTATAGTTACAGTTATCCTTAATAGTTTTGTCTTTTTAACATTTATACTAAAGCACACCATCATAACAGTATTCTATATTTGTTTACATATTTCTTTACTAGTGAGTTAAATACTTTCCTGTGTTTTCACATTGATGTTTTGTGTTTTTTCATTTCACCTGTCTTTAGCATTTAGTGTAAGAAAAGGCTAATGATGACAATTTTCCTTAGGTTTCATTTGTTTGAGAGTCTTGATCACCTACATTTTTCAAGGACGGTTTTGCCAAGTACAGGATTATTGGTTGGCAGTTTTTCTTTTGGCACTTTGAATACATTATTCCAGTGCCTTCTCTAGCCTGCAAGGTTTCTGCTAAGAAATTCACTGCTAGTCTGATGGGAGCTCCCTTGTACAACTCTCCCTTCTACAGGGAGAGTTATTATTCTCCCTTGTAGGAGAATTAAGTTGCTTTTAAAGTTTTTTGTTTTTGAATTTTGACAGTTTGATTACCATGTGTCTTGATGTGTATTTCTTTGGATTCATCTTATTTGAGGTCCTTTGAGCTTTATGAATCTGGATGTCCATTACTTTTTCTAGATTTGTGAATTTTTCAGCCACTATTTCCTTAAATAAGCTTTCATCTCCTTTTTCGCTTCTAAGACACCCATAGTGTGCACATTGGCTTGCTTGTTGGTGTCCCATAAGTCTCTCTGGCTTTCTTAAGTCTTCTTCTTTCTTTGTTCTTCTTTTCTGACTGGATAATTTCACATGACCTGCTTCAAGTTCTCCCATTCTCTTTTGCGTGCTCAAATATGTTGCTATGGCCCACTAGTGAAATTTTCAGTTCAGTTTTTATATTCTTTAGGTCCAGAATGCTGTTTATTTCTTTCTATAGTTTATTATTTCTTTGCTGCTGTTCTCATTTTGTTCATATGTCTTTTTCCTAATTTCATTTACTTTTCTGTGTTCTTATAAGACAATTATTTTTAATTCTTTGTTGGGCAGTTCATAGACCTTCATCTCTTTAATGTTGGTTACTGGACATTTATTTGGGTACTTTGTGTTACATTTCCCTGATTCTTTTTCTTCCCTGTAGCTTTGCACTGGTTTCTGCACAACTGAAGAAACAACTTCCTCTCCCTGTTTTTACAGACTGGCTTTGACAGAGAAAGACCCTCATCGGCCTAGCTGGAGATTTTGGGGGCCTCTTAAACTTTTCCTATGAATGTGTTTATGGATTTCTAAATAGAGGGATTTACTGGTTTCTTTCTTTCTTTTTTTTTAGGCTCAGGGAATATCTTGCTCCCTCTGGTGTCTGACTACTTTACTACAGGCAGGTACAAAGGAGGCATGCTCCACTCCTTTTCCTCCTTTGCCTTAGAGGAGCCTTGAGTTGTGCAGTCTGCTGCAAGCCATTGACCCCTTTTTCTTTCTTTTTAACTGCTCCTGCACATTCAAACTATGCTAGTTTCGTCAGCTCTCCTTGTAAGGTGAGACAGAAACCAGCTCCTTGGACAGCTCACCAAAAGGCTAAGATATTGAAGATATACTCCACTCCTCTCATTTCCTCCTCACCAAAAGGCTGAGATATTGAAGATATACTCCACTCCTCTCATTTCCTCCTGAGGCTGAATCCTCAGGTTCTGTATCTTCTCTCAAATCTCAGAGTTGTGCTGAGTGCAAGAAGCTGTCCACTCCTTTTCTTTTGTTCTTAACTGCCCTCAGGCATCAGAACCCTGCTGGTTTTGTTAGTATTCCTTGTGAGTTGAGACAGAAATGGGCCCCTCAGGGAGCACACCGAAAAGCCACATGTTGGATGCACACTCTACTCTCTTCCTCTAAGGGAGAAGTCCTAGGTCAAGTTGATCTCTCTTGGTGCTGAGCTGTGCCAGCTTTGGGGAGGGGTCGATCTGGGTAAAATGTTCTTACCTGTTTCAGTGCAACTCTTTTTGGTTTTGTTCTTGTCTGGAGTATGATAATCTCTTAGCTGGTTTCTGGACATTTCATAAAGGTATTTTGGTCTATATGTCTTTGTTAAATCAGTGTTTCTGAGAAGCTGTGAGAGCTGGACCTTCTTCTAGTTCTGTCTTGACCTTAATTATTCATTTGGTCTCAAGCTACTGCTTTCTGTTCTTTTCATTTTAACCATAGCCATGCATTTCTACTATTAAATACAGTAATTTCTCAAAGTGCCAGCTTATTTCATACCTCTGCTTTCTACCCAGAACATCTTTTCTTACTCTTTGGATCAGTCAAGGTTCATTAAAAACTAGAAAAGCATATAAAATGCCATTTGTTAAAAGAGTGATTAAAAGTGTGGACTCTAGAGCTAGCTTGCTTAGGTCTGAGTTTCAGCATTGCCATTTATTACTACTTGACTTTTGGCAAGTTACTTATCTGTGCCACAGTTTATTCACTTACTAAAGTGGAGATGAGCTATGTCCAATCTCATTGGGTTGTTATTAGGATTAAATGAGTTAGTCTACATTAAGTTCTTAAAACAATGCCCAGCACACAGTAATTTTTAAATAAAAAAAAAGTTAGAGCGTAGGTCACAGAGGCCTTGACGGATCAAACTAGGGCAGTTCTGAGTGTCTCAGTGGGAAGGTGCACAGGCCATCCGTTTGCCATCAAATGGCTTGACTCCAGCTGCTTTCTATCCTCTTAGTTTTTTTCTCTAGATTTAGATTTCTAAAAGAGAACATCTGATTGACTGAGTTTGAGTCAAATGCCCATCCCTTAAGGGCATTTAATCAATGATGTGGTGTTAGGCCAACCGAAAAGCAGCTTCCCACTGTACTGTCCACTGAATGGACAGACTCAGCTCATACTGCATTTCCTGTGTCTCCCCTAATTGTCCCCATCAGGGTTCTTGACTACAACCTTGTTGTCAAGGCTTCACCAGAGACTGGGTAAGACTTGAGAAGTTGTGTCATTTATTGTGTCAATAAGTCTGTCTCTGCTTCTCAGTTGGTAAGCTCTTTGGAGTCAGACCCAGCTTCCTGTTTTCCTGAACTTAGTACAGGACCTGGCAAAGAGTAGACATTCAATAAAGGTTGAAAAAATAAATAAATAAAATAAATAAAGGTTGAAAAATATCCTCCAAATTCACCTTCCTTTACTCCCCTGGCTTGATTTTCTTCTGAGGCTGGCTCCCATCGATGTCCTGCACTTTCTAGAGAAATAATATCAAGCTAAGTGGCAATTTAAACTCCAGAAACAGCTCCAGGGGGATTGAGAGAATAAGCACTGGGTGGGTAAGAGTTTTTCAGGTGAGTCTAGGCAGCCTGAGTGATAACTTTTTCCAACAAAATTATTATGTTGGAAATAGAAGGGGGATAACAAAGGTTGAGACAGTTAATAAAATGGCAGTAGTAGAGTTAGTACAGGAGGAGAATCCTGAATGTTGTCTTTTTGTCTGCTCTGCTTTCATTTAGCCTAGTGGTTCTCAAACAGGGATGATTCTTGCCTCCCAGGGGACATTTGGCAATGTATGGAGACGGTTTTTAGTTGTCACAACAGGAGGGAGCTGTGTGCTACTGGCCTCTAGTGGATCGAGGCCACGGGTGCTACTAACATCCTCTATCTAACATCCTCTCATACTATGCATGAGATAGCCCCTCACAATAAGGAATTATCCAGCCCCAGATGTCAGTAGTGCTGAGATTGAGAAACCCTTATCTAATTCTAAGCTTCACACCTCAACATTTCTCCAAAGGAGAAATAGGGGCAATATGGCAGATATAGTAAGATTAGTTAGTCACCATTTCCTGAATGCTCATGAATGTACGGTTGCCTAGATTTGGTATTTTGAGGACTACAAAAAGGTTTGTATTCCCTCTTCTTCCTAGACCATTTATGAAAACAACTCTTGTATATCCAGAGGAAGACAAAGCATGGTAGGCACCAAGTAAGTGCTTTATGGAGGAAGGAGAAAGGAAGATGACAACCTAGGCTGGAGTGGCAAAGGTTTTGGAAGCTGAATAACTCAAAGTATTTGGGAAGAGAGTTGACTAGAAGAGATGGATTAGATAGGAGAGTGGTAGGAAATCTGGTTTAGCATATTGTATATCTACATGTTATACATTAATCATTATTTCATTTATGATGGCCCATGGGGGAGAGGGTATGTTAAATCCAGAGTATCTTGCTGGGTTTGAAACCCAAGGAAGAAACATTGAACATTTGGACTCTGTCGTTTTGGTCCTTTGGTTTCTTCTCTCCTTGACCTATATTTATCCCTTGTGGATAATCCCACATTTGCATCTGTGGTCATTAGTGTGCTCCAGAACTCCAGAGTAGAGTCTCTGTGGGTTGCATATGGTCACTGTACATCCCAGAAGTGTCTCAAGTTCAATAATTCTGGAAGTCAGCTCATTTTTCTTGATTCATTCTTTTTCAATGACATGTTCCTCCTTCTGTCTTCCTCATCTAAGTTGATTTGTTCTTTAGTCACCATTTACCAAGCACCTGGACACTTAGGAGAAAGATGAATAAGACAGTCCTTTTTGCTGAGGCTTCTGTGTAATGAGTAAGGTAGATACATAAATTGGTCATTAAATATAGCATGAAAATTCAAGTGATATAGTGTATTAGTCAGTTTTCACACAGCTGATAAAGACATACCAGAGACTGAGCAATTTACAAAAGAAAGCAGTTTAATGGACTCACAGTTCCACGTGGCTGGGGAGGCCCCACAATCATGGCAGAAGGTGAAAGGCACTTCTCGCAGGGCAGCAGACAAGAGTGAGAGCCAAGCGAAGGGGTTTCCCTCATAAAACCATCAGATCTCGTGAGACCTGTTCACTACCACAAGAAGAGTATGGGGGAAACCACCCCCATGATTCAGTTATCTCCCACAACACAAGGGAATTATGGGAGCTATAATTCAAGTTAATAAAATAAGATTCAAGAAGAGATTTGGGTGGGGACACAGCCAAACCATAGCGTCTAGGATATTTGGAAATAGAGGAGGGATATGTCAGGATGCCAGCCTGGTGAAGAGTAGGGTTGGAGGATATCAGGCACTGTTACCTAGAGGAGATGGTGTCTGAGCTGATCTTAAAAGATGGAGAGATGGGGGTTTACCATGGAAAGATAAGCAGGAAAGAACATTCCAAGTGAAAGGCCCTCCATATGCAAGGCCCAGAAGAAAGAAACAGCAGAGCATGCGCAGGGAACAACACACAGTCTGGGCTGCTGAAGCATGAGTTACAGGGTGAGGAGAGGGTCCAAAGAAGACCAGAGAGGGGATCACCACCCAAGCTCCCAACTTCCTTGTCCACAGCACCCCCTGCCCCCGCATCCTACTGCATGTTTCAAAAGCAATCAGTTACCAGTTTCAGAAGTGCTGCCTTGCTGTTGTCTGTACAATCCGTTACATTCCTCCCATTTCATCATAATTCCTGCAGTTTTCCTGGCCTTATCACGGCCCCTCATCCTCCCCAACCCTCTGCTCCTACCAATGGACCTCTCAGTTGATTTCAGTCTCATTGTTAATAACGGCTTGCATCCAGGTATATTTGCCCCAGCTGTTAAGAATCACTCCTCTATACCTTCATCTGACTAGTTATTCATTATCAGGCAAGTAGCATGCACTTTCAGGGCTCTGTTCAAATGATCTTCCTCTATTCCATCTTTCCTACTCATGTGAATTCTCCTTCTCCCGAAAGCTTCTGTTTATTTTCTTTCCTCTGTGAAATCACAGTACTTTGCATGTATTTCTTTGCTTATATAACCACATGTATCATATGCCCTGAGAGTCAGATTGACATGTGTTCAAAGGATATCTGTCCTTTATTAGTGGTGTCACTCTGGGCAAGTGACTGCACCTGATTTTGATCTTTTCCATCTTCATTTGTACTTAACCACATTGTTATACTGTATAACATTAGCTCTGAGTGGTAGAATTAGGCTTGCAGTTCTTTTAATCCATAGTGTTGATAGCTGGATAATTTTAATTTGTTATAAAACTGTCGTGGTGGTCCATGCGTTATAGAAAATTTAGCATAATTATTAAAAGGTTCTGGAGCCTGACAACTTGTGTTCTAATATTGTCTTTGCTATTTCCTTGTCTGTATGTTCTTAGGCAAGTTACTCAACTTCTCTAAGCTAATTACCCATTTTTTAAAAAATGAAGAGAATAATAGTAATACCTCATAGAGTTTTTTAGTGTGGTTAAATGAGTTAAAGTCTATAAAATGTTTGTCCCGTGCAAGACATGTAGCAATAGCCAACATGTATTGAATGCATACACTTATTATGAGATAACCAACTGTCCAGAAAATGTGTGGACATTTATTTGCAAGCCTGATTTTCTTATCTTTTTTCTTTGGAATCCTTAAAGATAATGGCCTTCTGTATATATTGGGAAATATATTGACTTTTCTTTGTTTCGCAGGCAGTTCCTAGAAGTTATGGCTAGTGCTCTGACTCGTTATCTTCACTGTGTTTCTTCTAAAAACTTACTGGATGCAGTGTATTCATTTTGCTTAATGAATTACTTTCCTCTGGCTCCTGTTAATCATCTTCTCCAAAAAAACGTCATCAGTGAGCTGCTGACATCAGGTAGGGTGTCACTGCACAATTGTGACCAAAATAAGGCACTAACACTAGCTACCACATGAGTCTGAATGGGGTCTTAGTTGGAGCAGCGTTAGTTGAAATTTACAGAATAGGTGTTACTGTGGAAAAGGCTGATAATGGTGAAGTCAAAGGATAGTCTTTCAAAGCAGCAAAGCTATGGACCCTTTAATGACAAGCCTACGTGTTGAAAAAAAGGAATGCATCATTATTATTCCTTTTATGTACACTGTATCCATCTATACAAAGGCTAAATGTTCAGGTTGTTATTCATGCTTTGATCAGAGCTGTTTGTAATTCCTAATCCTTATCACATTTGAAGCCAACCTAAGTCAACTTTTGCAGCTGTAAACACTTGGTCACTCACTCCTGGCCTGTGATAAGGGCACATCTGTTAGATCAAGAAACCAAACAGCCACCAAATTGATTAGTTCATTTACTCTTGGAACCAAATTAATTGTTGCCTTTTAGTCTTTAATATTAAACAATGCAAAGCAATACCCAGGTAGATGTACAAAATTTGATGATGTGTCTGAGAATAAAGTAGTTCAAAATTTCTTTTAAAAAACAATGTTATAAAATCCCAGAGTTGAGTTGTGAGGAATCAGTCAATACCACATGCTAATTTTTCAGGCAAAATATAATACTGGAGAAGCATCCTTGAACCCAGAAAACCTGGATTATAGTTCCAAATTTGCCTTAATCATGAGGCTTTTTAACATTCCTAGGCATTTCCTTATCTAGAAGATGAGAAGTTTAGACTAAATGACCTCTGAAGTCTCAAAACATTATCAAGTGCAGGACTTCGATTTAGACAGTGTGGAAAGCAGGGAGACACAGAGAAAGTCCTTGTGATAAGAAAGAGATAATTAGAAATACAAGTGTATTTATATATATATTATATAGATTACTAAATATATATTAATATAGTTTTTTAATGTTGCGTTTATTTCTTCTTAATGATGTGTTTTCTTCCTATTTTAGATGACACGGGGAAGAATGTCCATAAGCTGCATATTTTAGATACTTGTCTAAAACTGGATGATATTGTTTATCACAAGGACATAGACTTGTCACTCCCACAGCTTCCACAGGAGCCACCGTTTCTTCCAAATGCAAAGGTGACAGAGGTGCTGAGCAGCCTTCTGGGAGGTGAAGGACACTTCTCAAAAAATGTGTACTTGCCACCCAATTATCATATTGGTATGGGACTTTATATGATTTCCCTTCATTTTATTGTATTTATTTCCCTTTTTTCTGACAAAAAATTAGGTATTTGCGGCAGCAGTTCAGTGTAGTGCAGCATTGCCTCTGAAATTGGCCTGATTCTTGCCTCATAACCAATAAATTAAATTCTACACATTTTTATGTGTCTAAAATCTCTAGACTAATATCTGGCACATAGGTCTCAATACATTTTAGCTACTGCTATTATCATTATTCATAGTACTATTAAACATTTTAAAACAGAAAATCACTTGGGGCTGGGCATGGTGGCACACGCCTGTAATCCCAGCGTGTGTGAGGAGGCTAAGGCAGGTGGATCACTGGAGCTCAGGAGTTTTGAGACCAGCCTGGCCAACATGGCAAAACCCTATCTCTACAAAAAAAATACAAAAATTAAATGTGTGTGATGGCGTGCGTCTGTAGTCCCAGCTACTCAGGAGGCTGGAGTGGGTGGATCACTTGAACCTGGGAAGTTGCTGCAGTGAGCCAAGATCTCACTACTGTACTCCAGCCTCAATGACAGAGTGATACCCCATCTCAAAAAAAGAAAGAAAGAAAGAGAGAGAGAGAGAGAAAGAAAAGAAAAAAAAGGTCATTTGGAGCAGTGTTTGAAAAATTAATATGAATTCTTTCCTTTCAGATTTTGAAATCAGAATGGATGCTAACAGGAATCAAGTGCTTTCTGATGTGGATACAACTTCTGTTACAGATATTCAAAGGTTGCTTACATATATTTCATTTGCTGGGCTTTCTGAATTTAAATTCTAATTCTAAAAGACTTCATATTGAACAGCAGTAGTAAAGCCAAGACTTGATATTTGTATGGAGCCTGCAGCGCAGCAAGAGGCTTCTCATCCATCAGTTTACTCCTTAGATGTAAACATGGACATTATGGTTGAATACAGTGGACTACAGTTAGGCCATTTAGTGGAATAAACATTTTTTTTAAATTAGGTTTTGAAGCTACAGTTCAATAAAACAGTATAATTGAAACTATCAGTTCAGTGTAAACTTTGGACAAGATACTATAGTAGTGATCATAATGAATAAAGACTTGAGGCTTCTACAAAAATCAAATGCTTAATGACGATTTTGTTCTACCACCAAGACTTTTCCAGAGATAGAGAAACTGTAGTTTTCTAAATTAAACTCTGTTTGTTTGGGTCGGAGCACATTGAAGCTAATCATAAGTTGTTTCCTTGGCTCACACATTACAAATGGAGTGTCTCTGGGGAGAAATATGATGCTATACCATGAGAGAACATTCCGCCTCTTCAGTAGATGCATAAGATCATGCCATCATTGTACACACTCATGGGCCAGTTAGTCATTTTAGAAAGGCTCTGCTACATGGATCCTGACCCCAAGGAACTTATATCTCCTGTTACTCCACTAGACACACACACACAAGCACACATAAATACGATAGAAAGATACAGAAAAAAATCTGTAGGCATCCAAACTCTTATCTGCCCATCCTTCATTCACACAGTTCTGTGACTTTCACCTCTTTCTGAATGCATCTAGCTTATTTCTTGTCCATTGTTTCAACCGCTGTCTTTCCTATCAGTGTTACCCATCTCCTCTCAGAAAAGGCTTTCTCTCTGACCCCATTCAATGATCATTTTTCTTTTTCAGGTACTCCACTATTCTGACATAATAAAATAACATAGTTGTTCTCAGTATGAAGTCATGAGATGTGAAGAATCTGAGCATTCCTTTAAAAATATAAAATTTATCTTAGCCAGAGTATAGAAAGCAGTAAGGATATAAATGTCTGTTTTTTTTTCTTTTTTTCTCCTAGTGAACTTAGTATTTCCAAAGTGCCAGAAACAATGAAAACACAAATTACACCTTCCACATTTTTGCTATATTTATAGATTTTATCTTTTTAACAGTCTTGCCTTGCCTTTTTCTTGATGTTTTCTTCCTTCTACTTAAACTCCTAGTTCTGTGTTTTAAATGGTGCTTTCTCTGGGAGATAATATATGCAAGAAGAGCATTTACTATTTGGTATTATTTATATCATTACTTCTACTGGTAGATTAAATAATTACACTCAAATCAGAAATCAGCACTGCACAGAAAACCCTTAAAATTGGTGCTCTCATATCTGAAAATGTTCCTCTTCAAAAATGTAGCCATCCTTAAAGGGAACTGAGAGGTAACTGTACAGTGTTGTTTATTTTTGGTTTATAAAGTAGCCTTGTATAGTGGAATATCTGCAGAGGCTGAGTAAAAGAAGTGAGGGACTAACACAGTTAGGAATATTGAGGACTTTGGTCAGTGGAGAGCTCAACTTGGAAATCTCTAGAGAACAGGGATGCAGCGAGACTGTCAATGGTAATATCAATAACTGTTCTTGTTTTGTTTATTTTTGTTTTCAGAGTAGCTGTGCTGTGTGTTCCTAAATCTGCTTATTGTTTGGGTTCAAGCCATCCCAGAGGATTCCTTGCTATGAAAATGCGGCATTTGAATGCAATGGGTTTTCGTGTGATCTTGGTAAGAAAAAATACAAATGAAATATTCTTTATTACTTATGTACATTCTACCAGCTGCCAGGAATCTTGTGGTTGAGACTGGGAACTAGGCCTAGAGGAATTGTCAGCATTACTGGAATAAGTGCTCTGGTTACTGTTTTCTTTGAAAAAGAACATTGCTAGTACACAATTTGGTTTCTGCTCAGCTGATTACTGTCACTAAGCTTTTACAAATATTGTTTAGGTCCACTTTAATCCTTTTTTGCTAAGAGGAAGAATGCAAATAATATATTTTCGTATTTAAGATGCACAAAACCATGTTTAATTTCCAGATTATCTTGAACGAGGGAAGGAAAGATGTTAAAGCTTTGTTTTCATGGGCTGTGTGAAGCTGTTATAGGATGTTGCCAAAAAGGCTGAATGGTTCTAAGAGAATGGGTCTTCCTCTTTTCTCTTGTGCTTCAATTTGATTTTTATGCACCACAGCTTCTCTTGAACAGCCTTTTCAGATGTTTCTAGGTTGCAGGAACCTTACAAATACATTTTTATATATATTGCTGTGGGATCTATCTAGGTGCCACTCATTTGGTCCTGCACATAATGTGAGATGTAAACATTCCAAATCTTCTATTATTACGCTTTAGTATGTAGAAATGGACTACGTGTGGACTATTGAGATTAAGATGACCCCTTTTTCTTAGTGGGCTACTATTTAAGACTTCGTTTTTTATATTACTGATTATATATATCCTAAGGAAGGTTTTTCTCAAGAAAGTACTTTTTGCACCATTTAGAGGACTTTTAAAATTTTTATAATTTTCACAGAGCTTTCTTCAACCCTAACATGTAGTCTTATGTCTTTAAAATGTGAGTAGTAAAGCTGTCGTCCTCTTGTTACTTTACTATGTTGGGATCTCTAAGCTAGCGCTTATGTTATCATCATCTCACAAACTGATTATTTTCCTCTTTCTTTGGTAAGGTCAATAACTGGGAGATGGACAAACTAGAGATGGAAGATGCCGTCACATTTTTGAAGACCAAAATCTATTCAGTAGAAACTCTTCCTGCTGCTGCTGTAAATTTGCAAAGCACATGATAAAATGAAAATCAACCTTTTTGTATTAGGAGACATACATTTGTAAAAATAACTTTAATAAAGACCACAATCCAGTTGTCAATGGAATTAACCTATCTGCTTGCTAAGACAAAAAAATGTTAGTGCACTATTAAAATTAATTTTAAGAATGGAAGAAATGTTGTTACTGCCATTTTAAAATATGCTGAGAAAATTCCAGAAGGGTTGTTTTTCGAAGCACACCTATTCCCTTTAGTGCCCACATAGTTGAGAAATCTGTGAGCTATGCGTTTCACCTTTTTATCTTTGATCTATTAAAAACTGGTTTCTCAGTTGTGAGGAGTCACAGGCAGGTTGATGTGGGTAGTCCTTGTGTTTGGAATCTGAATATTTATACTGCTATAAGCTGTTCTAAGACTTGGGGTTATGCCTTTAAATCATTTTCAAGCATTGGCCAGATAATAATTGGACCAGGTTCTAACATTGTCAAGTTTGTAAGAATTAGTGAGGTGGCCTGTTGAAAATAGATGAGGATGGCATTTGCATTTGTAATAAGCACTGCAGGTATAGATGTTTCATGGGTTATAAGAGAATCACAGATGAAGTAATATGTAGATGGCAAGGAGTCCAAAATTTTTTAACACCCACAGGCCATGAGTTGCTAATACCCTAAGTCTTGCTGTTATTGGATCCTTCCTTTCTCTTCCTTTTTCCCCCCTTACACCTCTCACAATTCATGAAATCTTTTAAATTAAATATGTAGCTGAATTGTGAATCAGACCTGAGGACTATTTTTTCAATTATTTTTGTTTATTCTTTGTTCAATTAATATTTGTCCAAGTTCAACTATTTTGTTCAATATGCCTGTCTACCTGGTGTTTGACTTGCTGGGGATATAGTGATGCATAGGCATGGTCTCTTGTGGAACTTATAGCAGGGGTTCCATGCAAATCGGTGTTATTCTTCCCCCAAGTACACAGACTTGCAGTTACTAGACATCTTAACATGTGCCAGGCACTGCTAAGTATTCATTTGTGTACTGTCTTTTCATGATCTTAACACTTTGAGGTGTAGCTGCTATTATAATTCTCTCTGGGTCTTCATTTCCTCATCTCTAAAATTGGGATAGGTTATTTGTCCACGACTACACAGAGTAGGGGAGGGCTAGAGTTTGAATGTGAGCTGACATGGGCTGGTAAGAAAATAGAAAAACTGTAGCAATCTGACAACAGCTGCCAGTTTGTATCAATTTATCCAGCTTGCATTTAGAAGAGGTTAGAGCCTAAAGGAAATTTAGTGATTATTTAATGTTACTTCCCTCATTTTATGGATAAGGAAGGTAAGGCTCAAAGAATTTTCCTTTCCCAAAGTCTCAGCTATGCCATTGATTTCCACATCATTTCATCCTTCCCTGCTCTTCAGCTTGTGTCCCAGAAGATCCCTGAAGGTTCAGGTTCCAGACTGGACATCCTATAGGTTTGTGTACTTGGCCAAGTGATTTAACCTTATAAGTTTCAGAACAAGATGAAAATATTCTGTTATTTTCTAGAAAGAAACTAAGGTTTTTTTTCTTTAAATGTGCATCAGTTTCTAGTGACTAATTAGGACTCCTATTCAAAGGATTTGACAAATTTATGAATACTTATAACCAATTCTAGAGTAGTAATTATCATTTTGTGCTTGTTAACCTGATATATAAAAAGGCATCCCTCTTTTGCTAGCATTCTAGTGTTAGCATTTTTCATTGCTTTGTGACAATGAAAGAAAAGTTGGCAAACAGCTGATCAACATGAAAAAAAGTTCAGTCTACTAGTAAAGACATGCACATTCAAACAGATGAGATAGTTTTGTCTTTCAAATTAGCAGTACTTTTTTTTCTTAAGAATTACAGTGCTGACGAAGGTGTAATGAGGCAAGCACTGGCACAAGCTGCTGGTAGAATGTAAATTAATACCTTTCTGGAATGTACTTTGTGGGATTTTCTTCTCCCATAATTTAAAAAATAGCTTTATTAAAGTTTAATTGGCATACAGTAAACTGCATATATTTGAAGTATACAATTAGGTCAGTTTTGAGACACACACAAACACACACCCCTTTGAAACCACAATCAAAGTAATGAATATATCTATCACCTCTAAAAGATTCCTGTCTTTGCTTTTTCCTCTGTCTCCTAAAAACCACTGATCTATGACACACATAGGAAAAGCTTTAGGAAAGATATTAAATGCTAAATTGTGTGCAATACCCAATTTTTTTTTTCAGAATCATTAATGAGAAGTTTGATCTTGCTCTAGATAATAAGATATAAAATTGTATTCTTTAACTGGCTACATGCAATTCTTTTTTGTTATTTTTTTAATCTTAATTTTTAGTTTTTTAAAGTTAGGGTCCTGTTATGTTACCCAGGCTGGCTTCAAACTCCTGAGCTCAAGGGATCCTCCTACCTCAGCTCCCCAAGTAGATAGGACTGACTATAGGTGCAGGCCACTGTGCCCACGTCAATTCTTGATTGAGACATTTTTATTCAGTTCTCTGAATTCTCAGTAGTTACCACTGAATAGAAACCTCCTTTATACAAAGCTGATGAAACAGTTTAGAACTTTTAAAAAACATTGAAAAATCAAAAATTTTTTATATACATAGCCTAACAACTCTTCTTGTCATTGACAAAATGTGATGATATTTTTTTGTGATAATACAAATGGACCTCAAATACAATTGAACTTTTCATATCAAATATTTCCGAATAATAATGACATTCCAATTTATAGAACGTTATATGTTGTGAGAAGAGTCACCCTGCAGCTGGGTTGGACATCACTAAGCAAATAGAAGTTCCTGTAAGAGAGATTGGGGCATCTACTTGGAAACTGTACCTACAAGGAGCTGGCATTTCTCAAATCAGCTCTCTCTCATACTCTTTATTCTTAGGGCCTGAGAGGTGGACCATCAGACTCTACCCTGTTTGGGCTACCTTCTAGGGAGACCTAGGTGTGGAGCTTGCTGACCAGGACGGTTGTGGCTGCCCAGAAGACAGAAGATGGCTATCTCTTAACATACTATAACCCATTTGTGCACACAGGTATGCTGTGACTCACTGGTGGGTCCAAAAAAAGCTGAAGTCTACATTTCCCAGAGTCTCAGCTTGAATTCCAAATGTGACTTGGTTTCCTCCATGCAGATGTACCTGAAATTGGGAAGGCAGTGTTTCAAGATGAAGATAATGTTTCTGCCAACAAACAGCCAACAGAACATTGGATTTTTCTAGAATAGCAACAGCAGAGGCCCCCAGGTGTGGTGTGGCAGGACAAGGAGCATCCGTTTTGCTGGTGGGGGTTGTAGCTAAGGTAATGTGGCTCTGCAGCTAGCAACTAGGCAGCATCTTCTGACTTCCCAGCTTCCAGGCTGTAAGCAGAGATAGTAGCATCTCTTCTGGACAGCCAGTTCTGTGATGGTGTTCTGAGAGTCATTCCTGGAAGTCCGACTAAAGGCTGCTCCTTCTGCCCTTCCATTCATCTTGTAAGCAGGAGGCTTCTGTGCATGGCCACAAACAGAAGCACATTGTGTCTAAACTAGGTTACAGTGGTTTCTGTTATCAGCAAGTAAATCCTGATACTATAATATATGCACATATATATGTTGTAGAGTAAAAAAAAAATTGGATGCTTTTCTTTAAAAGTTTGTGAATGTTGCTTTTAAAGAATTTCCCTTAGGTCTAGGCATAGTGGCTCACACCTGTAATCTCAGCACTTTGAGAGGCCGAGGCAGGAGGATTGCTTGAGCCCAGGAGTTCGAGACCAGTCTGGCAACATGGCAAAACCCCACCTCTACAAAAAATACAAAAATTAGCTGGGTGGGTTGGCATGCACCTGTGGTCCCAACTACTCGGAAAGCTGGGGTGCGAGATTGCTTGAGCCCAGGAGGTCAAAGCTGCAGTGGGCCAAGGTCATGCGACCGCACTCCAACCTGGGCAACAGAGTGACACCCTGTCTCAAAAAAGAAAAAGAAAAAAAATGAAAAGAATTTCACTCAGCATTACAGACATAGAATGTTACTAAGACTCACTAGGAGCACCTGTGTATACTGCTGGCTGGTTTTACATGTGACCTCACCCTGAGCAGGTTTCTGTAGGCAGCAATAAAGCTTCCCAGGCAGAGGAAGGGAGAAGACAACCCACCTTACTTTATTTTCTACTTGTTCTCCTTGCACCCAGTTTTCACCACACTTCCCCATGCTTTCACTACAACTCTTCCAGGCTCCTCTCAGGCAATCTCTACACCAGGGGCCACATAATCCTGAAGAAGATAGCATCAAACTTTCACCCAATTATTTCAAGCAATGCTGTCCTTTCCCTCCCTCCCTCCCTTCCTTCCTTCCTTTTTGCTTAAAAAAATGCAGAATAGAAGAAATATATGAAATGTATTAAATTTATAAATAGGGCTTTCATCTTGTCATGACTTTTAAGTTAAATTAGAGCCAATGCTATTCTATTTGAGAACCTTTGTAGTGCTCACATGTTGCTTATACTCATCAGAAAAATACTTCTATGAAGAAAACCTTTTTTTTTTGAAACGGAGTCTTGCTCTGTTGCCCAGGCTGGAGTGCAGTGGGGCAATCTCGGCTCTCTGCAACCTCTGCCTCACACATTCAAGTGATTCTCCTGGTCTCAGCCTCCCGAGTAGCTGGGATTATAGGCACATGCCACCACACGCAGCTAATTTTTTTGTATTTTTAGTAGAAATGGGGTTTCACTGTGTTCCTCAGGCAGGTCTCAAACTCCTGAGCTCAGGCAATCCACCTGCCTCCGCCTCCCAAAGTTCTAGAATTACAGTTGTGAGCCACCATGCCTGGCCTTTGTCCTGAAGAAAGCCTAGTGTTGAAGAAAATCAATTAAAGATTAATGAAACAGAGGGGCAAAGCCCCGTTCACCAGCTTGGGTTCAGATGACGTTCCCCCCATGACCACTGCTCCTGTTCTAGTGCAGGCTGTTGTAATGGGAGTTCCACATCATCCAGTCCACAGGCCAAGCCTTGGATGCACCTGCTCTTTACCCAGCTACCCCAGAGCTCTGCACAGACCACAGTGCTTTAAGAGAGGATGATAATACCCCTCAGTACTTTCCTTAGAGTACTCCATAAGCCGTAGTCATTTTTCAAAGCACCCACCAGGCCGGGGTTAAGGCAGAACAGGTTTTCCAGTCATAGCCTCCTATTTAGCTCAGTAACATTTCTTGAGTGATCTTGTAAACGAATAGCTTGAAAGAAAAACAGGCAACCAAGGCAGTGTGGTTACATTTTTTGAGAATGCAGATGCAAAAATACTTGTGAATTTACACGCTCATTTTTCCAAAGGACGTACTGTGTACACTTCCTCAGAAGTATGTCACGCACATGGGGCTCTTTGTAGCAACACAAACCAAACAAGATATTTCTGAAACTCATATTTAACTGTGATTTTGATATCAATGTGATTTTCTTAAAATTTTAAAAAAATTGTGACAAAATATGCAACATAAAATTTATCATCTTAACCATTTTTAAGTGTACAGTTCAGTGGCAGTGAGTACATTCACATTGTTGTGTGACAATCACTACGGTCCATCTCCAGAATCTTTTCAACTTGCAAAACGGAAACACTATACACATTAATCAAGAACTCCTATTTCCCCTTTCCCCCAGTGGGCCACCACCATTTACTTTCTGTCTCCATGAATTTTGCTATTCCAGACACCTTACAGAGTGGAATTGCTCAGTATTATCCTTTACGGACTGGCTTCTTTTGCTTAGCGTAATGTTTTCTGGTTCATCCGTGTCATGGCATATGTCAGTATTTCCTTCACCCGGGCACTTTGGGAGGCCAAGATGGAAGGATCACTTGAGGCGGGGAGATGAAGACCAGCCTGGGTAACATCGTAAGACCCCCATCTCTACAAGAAAATTAAAAAGGCTTGAGCCCAGGAGAATGAGGCTGCAGTGAGCCATGATCATGCCACTGCACTCCAGGCTGGGAACAGAGTGATACCCTGTCTCAAAGAAAAAAAAAATTCTTTCCTTTTAAAGTTGGAATTATATTCTATTGTATGTATATACCACATTTTGTTTATCTGCAGATGGATGCTTGGGTTGTTTCTACCTTTTGTGTGTGTGTGTGTATGTGTGTGTGTGTGTGTGTGTGTATTTCTAGACACTTGTTATTCTCCTGAGTGTTAAACTGTTTTAAGTGTTTGGTTTTTCATTTGTAGAACATTTTCTTATCCTAAAGTTTATCTATCTAGCTATCTGTCATCTATCATTTCTCCAAAGGATCTTTAGTTGTTTACTTTTTAATGAAGTATAATATATGTTATGATCATATGTTTGTATATCCTCATATCCTCTTACTGTGGATTTAATTTTTAGAAATAACAAAAAGTCTCATAGGGCAGATTCATTCAGCGGAGTGGGTGATTAACAAAAATAATGACCATGTATTAAGTGCCTACCGTGTGCCAAGCACTGTGCCAGCATTTCACACATGTTTTATCATTCAGTCTTCACCACATGCCTGTTTGGAGGTTATTAATAATTACTAATATTCATTTTATAGATGAAGAAACTGATTTTCAGGGCTTTAAGTGCTTTTCCTAGGGGTGCACAACTAGAAAAAAGGCAGAGCCAGATCTGCACGCAAGTCCTGACCCCAGAGCTCATGCTTGTATCATTGCATCAGTGTTTCTCAAGCTTCCTGGTGATAACAGTCACGTGTACTTGACAAAACCACAAACTGCTGGGTCTGTCCCAGCGATACTGAATTGCAATTTACAGAGGAGGGACCTGGGAGATTACACTACTTGGCACCATGATATTGGGGAACCAGAGATCACCTCCATCCCTTCTGTTAGCTCTTAGTGGGCTCGTCAGCTGGATCTAGAAGCCAAATTGACAGCAGACAGATTAACAAAAGAAAAGTATATAAATGTTACTAGTTTGCATGTACATGGGGATCTTCACAAGGGAGTGAAGTCTGAAGAAGTGGCCAAAGTAAGATGTTCTTATACTTTTTTAGACAAAGACTGAGAAATTTGAGACGAAACAACAGGACAAAGAAAATCTGGCTAGGACAGTAAAATTTTCTAGGGGAGTCACTAGGAGATATATGAGGGAGTGTAAAGCAAGTGGAAGATAAAGGTTATTTATTTTTTTTTTTGTAAGTTTGTTTATTTGGATTCATTGTAGCCTCCAAGTCTCTGGTGATAAAAGGGCTATTTTCTCACCCTGGTATGAATAAATCTCAGGGCCTTAGAAGAGTATCCGTCCCAGAGGATTCTTTATCTCTTGCTCCATACAGGAAGAGACAGATCAGCTCTTCCTTTCTGAAACTAGAATTTCTCCAATGTTTTCCATTTGAAATAATCAACATACCAATTTGGCAAATTTTGAGATGGCACATCCTTCGCTCCTCTAATGGCATATACCAATTTTTAAACATATAACATACTTCTAAGGTAATAAGATTAGGTTGTGCAGCTCACAGATAGCTCTGAAGGCAGTTCCTATAGCAGAGACTCAATTGTTATGAGCATTAGCTATTGGCATGACAGAATAGGCTTCAAAGTGACTTCTCTGAAGGACAAGATTTATTTGAATATTCTGCTTTTGAATCATTAAAATGAACAGCCTCACTGCCATGTAGGCTCTACACACAGTAAGATGAGAGCATTTTACAGTGAAAGAATAAGTCAACCCTGGTTTGGGATCTGGATAAATCTCTTCTCAGAGCCTTAGTTTCTTCATCCGTAAAATGGAGACATTAATTCCCAATTTGAAGGACTATTGTATATATTAGAAATAACTATGCCTTGTCATATAGTAGATGCTTATAGCAGTTCTTGTAATAATAAAGCAAAGTCCCTGTAGTGTACTGTAAATGTGAACCACACTCCTCAGCAGTGATCCCTGGGTGCTACGCTAGTGGACCAGGGTTTCCAGCTAAAGTAGATCTGAAACTGAGTCTTGAAAAATGTGTGCAGAGAAGCTTCTATACTTTTCTTATGTGGATGGCAGTGGCGAGGGGACAGTGGCAGGTGCAGCTGCAATACTTAAAAAGGAATTCTATTGTGGCAATAAATGAATATGGCAAGAAATGAGTGACAATGGCCCCTAGGTGGTGCTAATTCATCATGGAAGTGCAAGCCGGATATTTGGTATTTGTGGAGGTGACTTCCCCCTGGTTTGAATTTCAAATAAGAGCAGGACAGCTCCCTGGGATGTCTGGGAAAAAAGACCAGGCAGAAAAGAGTCTTTCAGTAGGAGCTGGTGCACAGTACTCTTGCCTTTGAGGCCCCATCGGGTCTTCGGTTTGCTTTAGTTGGAAACAGGAAGCAGGGTCAGGCCCACTTGTATTCATTTGCTGAGAGCAGTTGGAGCCGTGACTGATTCTGACAGATCGAATATCATTTATAACACTGCTGTGGGGGCACTTTAACTGGGGGTGTTAGTACTAACCCTCCAAAGACTAAGTAAGTTTGCAGGATGTGAGGAGCCTTGGAATATACAAACACACATGCTAATGAATTTTAACAAAAATAATCCGTTATTGTTTTCTGTGCAACACTGCATTTCTCAACTGCACCTGTCCTTTCCAACCTCAACTGCTGGGCAACCTATTTTTCTTTCAGCTTCAGAAGCGATAGCATCTGGGAAATGAATCTGATGAATTCTGTCTGGCAACCAGCATCTTTCCAACTGCCAGATCCTGGGGGAAGAAACTGAGATGCTTTGGAGCTGATTCATGGCCAGAATACACCTGTCCTTGAGGGCCTGGTGATGGGGGAAGGAGGCTGGCCAAATGCAGAACTTCTGAAACTCCACTTCCTGAGTTCATTTCCATTTTGGCAAAATGTGACTTTGATTTCCAAGGGAAGGAGTTTGCATGTATTGAAATGTTTCCGTGGCTGAAGTTGCTTTGTGTCCGCCATGAAAGCCTCCTGCCATCAATTCCCATCTCCCAACACATTTTCAACTGTGGTGTTTTGGGAAGGTAACCATAGCAACTAATCTTATTCAGAAACGACTGGACCTAGGCAGTAAATGGCGAAGTAACCCCATGGTAGTTTTCAGTGGAAACCCAATATTGATTCTAACAATTGTACAGGCTAAGCACTGTTATCTGTGTACTAAGCACTGTTCTACTTTAAGACATCTGAGTTTCGCAACAACCCTATGAGGTAGTCATCATTATCCTCTTTAACACTTGAGAGTTGACCCATGGTTGTACAGCTAATTAAATCTGCTGCACCCTGAAATCAGTTTTTTCTCCTATACAGCCTGTCTTCTAAGGACAAGTGGAGAGAAGTCTTCCAGTGTCTTATTTTGCAGGTAGTAAGAGTGAGTCACAGAATCATGGAAATGGTTCAAGGCAACAGCAGAGCTGAAGATCCTCTGCCCTAAATCCACTAATGCCATTCTGTTGTATATAGAGCTTTAGAGCTCCCAAGATTATCTCATCTATTGCTCACAGCAGGTCTTTGTGATGATTAGATCTATTTATAGATGAGAAAATTGAGACATGAAAAGGTTAAACGGCATTTCTCAAGGTCACCAATTACTATATTGAAGAATAAGAAATAAAATCTGTTTCTAATTCTCTGCTGCTTTACTAGATGTGGTGCTTTAAAAATATTTCATCCATTCATCCATCCATTCACTTATTCATCCATTTCAGAATATATTAGGTACATTAGGTACCATTTATATTTGTGGTTGGCATGATTTTCAGGATTAACTTTTTAATTCATCAGAGATAAACTTTACTATATATCTAATGGGATCATCTTTATGGAAATACTGTTTATGAGTATAAATGTTTTTATGTGAGAGTTATATATTCTAATGAAACTTTACAAATCCATACTTCGTGTGCTATAGATGCAAAATCATAAATTTGTCTATGTAAATTGCCTAAGATGATGGTAGAAAAGGATGTTATGCTTACATTCTTTTTTTCTTTTTTGAGATGGAGTCTTGCTGTCGCCAGGCTGGAGTGCAGTGGCACAGTCTCGGCTCACTGCAACGTCTGCCTCCCGGGTTCAAGTGATCCTTCCACCTCAGCCTTCCCAGTAGGTGGGACTACAGGCATGTTTGTATTTTTAGTAGAGATAGGGTTTCACCATGTTGGCCAGGATGGTCTCGATCTCTTGACCTCGTGATCTACCCGCCTCAGCCTTCCAAAGTGCTGGGATTACAGGCGTGAGCCACCGCGCCTGGCTATGCTTAAAATTTTTAGTGATGCAAAAGCTACAATAGTCTCAATAGAAAAATGATCTGTAATCTTTAACAGAGCCACTTGCCATGCATGGGGCCCAGTGTATGGAGAGGAAGGTGGGGGCATGACCCCAATCCCAGAAGGCATATCCGGTGGCTTAGATTTGTTCTTTCCATAAGGTAGAGGCACAACTCATGAAGTGATACCCAGAAGCCTGGACTCCAAGTTCCTTTGAAAGCTTGATGTAGATCCTTCAAACATTGGTGGGGGTGGAAGTGCAGGGTGAGAGTAGGAGGTGTGGGAGGGTGAGGTGACTGGAGATAGAAGCCTGACTCTTGCCTGGAAAAGCCCAAAGGCAGAAGGCTGCCTGGAGCTGCTGCTGATGGCAGAGCAAAAACAGGTGGCCGTAAGAGGGCTTTTGGCTTCCAAGTTTTGCAGGGGAGAAGGGATGGCATGGATGCATAATATTTCCTGTGGATTAAACGAATGCCAAAGAAACTAGCAGGCTTGAGTCATCCTGAAAGGCACCTGTCCTAGAGGACGTCCTGCCAAAGCTCAGAAATCTCAGCAAAAAGAAGTTATATGGGGTCTTCACAGTTAGTCTGAGAGTGCATTGTGGGGTCAGGTCAGGGAACACTGTGATGTAAGAAAGACACTCCGTGGAAAGAGGTGGGAGTTGGGGTGTTTCTTAAGAACCCACAAAAGTCACTCGTGTGAGGAGGAGCCAGGACCTGGGCATCTAGCACACAAAGGGCATCCTTGCAGACTGCTAGGTCACTGGTGAATAGACCTTACCCATTTACCTCCAATCCCTCCTCCCCACCTGGCCCTGGAGATGCCAGAGGCAGCACAGTGAGCAGTGCAGGAGGAGCAGAAAACAGAACAAGGTGGGCAAACAGCAAAAGAAGATTCCACAGCATCCTCCCCCTGCTGCTCATTACTGAGCTAAGCAAGGAAGGAATCTTAAATTGGGTGAGAGTTGAATATTTTGAGAATAGATCAGGTGATGAGCTTTTTAATACCTTCAAATGAGGCTCTTCTAATAGCCATGTGCAACCAAAAATATTCTGGCATATGATAAAGATGGCCTGGCTGGAGTGGGAAGGGAGAGCTGGCAGGGCCAGCGTGATAGGCAGGGGATGGAAGAAGACAGAGTTGTTGCCAGCCTGCTGGAGCTACTGACCCAGCCTGTTCAATAAGCTAGTGTCCCCTCGTACAAGCCTTCCAAGTTATTGAATGAACCCCTGGATTTCTTCTCCTTGCTCTGTCACCCCCAACAGTGAGACTCACTCTAGAGTTTAGATTCTATGTGTTCTTTTTCTTTTAACATCAGGTAGAAAAAATATCCCCCAGCCTCTTCCACTTGGTTTCACGTTTTCACTTTAGAGTTGTCACCAAGTAGAAAAGCGACTTTTCTCCTAAACTGCAGGCAAGAGCTGCAAACTCCCTCTAGGAGCCTTTGTAGGGCCTTTAGAAGGAGGTTAGAATCTGAAGGGAGTAAACATTACAATTAGAAAAAATGATCTCTTACAATAGAACATCCTCTAATACTGTCTGTATTAGCATACAGTGTTACAGGGGCTCGAACAAGATGTATTCCTCTGCAATTATTTATGCTCACCCGGGAAAAATTATTTCTGTTTATTGTTTTAATCATGATTAACCAGCAGTGTAATGATAGGGTGATAATGGTAACAATATGAAGAATGAAATGTTTGAGGTACACATGGAAGGAAAGGTGCCAACTCTAGATGCTGAAAGTTTCTGGTGGAGCACTGAGGCGGGCAGTCTATTCTTTAATGGGGCCTGTGTGTGTGTGTGTGTGTGTGCATGCACATGTGCATGTGTGCATGCGTGTGGTGTGTTGGGGGAAAGGCATGTTATAGGGGATACATTTATACTGAACAAGGATGAGATAGGAGTGGCCCAATGCTCTTCCAACTTCCAAAGCCTGCTTTGCGTTCAAGTTCAGGAGCTTAGGGCTCTCAAATACTTCTTTTTCTTTCCATTCCTCCCACAGAATGAGAACAAATCCTGGTTAGAGCTACAAGGATCTTCCCCGCTTGTGAAAATTCACATGTAATTGTTTCAGAGAGGCTGTCTTTCTTTCTCAGAAGTTCCAGAGAATTCCAGCTTCCCAAAGGCTGACCTTGAGTCATAAACACACCCATTTTCCACCTTCTCAGCTCTGGAACAGGGTTTGGTTCTGCGACTTATGACTTTCCCAGGGTTTCTGAGCTCAGTCCAGCAAGTAAAATATGTATCCCCTTCGCTTAAGGAAGCAAAATTTTTTTGGCAAATTCTCAATCATGGCAAATCTTCATCTTTTGTGTCTGGCTTTGGTTTAGACAAATGATGAAAAGTACCTCCCAGCTAGCTTTGGTGAATGAAGTTGATAAAACTGAGTTAGACTCTTTTTGATTCAATGTAGGCATGAAGAGTTAATTTTCTCTTCAGATAAAAACTAACTCGGAAGGCAGTTGCAGAAGAAAAGTGCACTCAAATGTTTCCAAATATACCCTGTCTCAAATAAATAAATAAGTAAATTCTCTGGGTCTTGGTTTCCTCAGTGGTATAACAATGAAGTTGGGATAGATCTTCTCTAAGACGTGATGCTCTCCCTTCTTTGCAAATGGTTAGCATAAGCCCAGATTTCCAATTCCAACATCTGGTCAAAGGTGTTCCCACTTGCCCCAAACCATGACTTAAGCTTATAGAAGGGTATGCTGTCATCATAGCACTAAGACTATGCAGTGCTTTGTAAATCAAATTCAACATTAAATCGCACTGCAAACAAAAAGTTTCACACAGTTACAATGTTGCTGTATGGAATTTAATGAGCTCCATATGCCTGACCTCTGGATAGAAATGATTTGGGGAACTGTAGCTGTGGAAGAGTCTAAGGGCATCAGCATCTGGTGTGAGTTACTTGGAGTGAAGAGAATCGACTGCATTTTTGTATTATTGCCAAGCTTGGAAAGGTAGCAATACTCTACAATCTGTGTGCTCACCTTCTGAGATAATGCTGACAGTTTTCCAAAATTTTTCCCACTCATCAGGAAGTTGTGGAGTCCAGCGGATTCTGACTTCCTTCCTGCAGCGCTCCCAGACTTCTAGTGCCCATGGGGCCACTGGGCTTTACCTCTGCCCTGGGAAGAGCAGGCTCCCCTGTTGGACATATCAGTGACTTTTGATTGACTGCTTATACTTGTTTTGGTTGTCTCTGCTACCCTTAAAAGGTTCTGTCTAAAACCCAGATCTGACAATGTTATTCTTCTCCCTTATTTAAACAATTCAGGACTCATCATTTTTTAGGCACATACTGTCCACTCGGGCCTGACCCACTTTTTTGATTCCTTGGTCATTATTCTCCATCTTTGGCATCCTGTGCTCCAGCTATTCGGAGGCCTTCCGCAGCACTCAGATTTCATCTTTCAGAGCCTTTTCACGTGCTTTCTACTCTGAGGAATCCCTGCTACCTTTTCTCCACCTGGAAAGATTCTCTTATATCAGAGTAGATTGAACAACACTTCCTGAGTTCTCTCCTCACCTGTTTTTGCCCCATTTGTGGTTAATCTTTGCCAATTCTGTGTTCCCATGATGCTTAGATGCAGCGAGGGATAGAAAGAAGGGCTGTATCTTCCCTCAAGAAACTGGGAATCTCTTCAGGAGTAAATATGTGTCTGATTCTTCCCTTTCTTTACTGAAGCAGAGTATAGTTGGCTCTCAGTAAATGTTGAGCGAACAAATGACGGAGTGTATGAATAAACAAAGTCCTCAGAAGCCAAGCAGGGTTTCCGTCTTTTAATGCTTCTTCACCATATTTCTCTGATTATGTTGCATATCATAATTTATGTTCATCAAAGGTTTAGGCCATACTTACATCCTTTTTGAAGGCTACTGTTCAAGGGCAGGAAAACAACTAATGTTCCTGTGACCTTGGGGAGTTGCTATGAAGCAGGACAGAAAATGTACCCCCTAACCAAAAATAAAAGTTGAAAAAAAAAAAAGGACAAGTCAGTAGGCTTGCTTGTCTTCACAAAAGGCTCCCTAAACTCGTTAAGCATCTGGATGGACACTTGTCTGAGAGATGTCCTTTGGATGCAGTCATTTTCTGTGTTACTGTTTTGCAAACAAATTGGTCTCCCAAATGGGAACCTGACCAGAGGCAATAATTTAGATCTTTACATAATGGGGTTTGATTCTGACATTTTTGTACTTACCTTTATTTCCAACCCTGAGATACCCAATCCATGAATTAGCACCTTTCTTCTCAAAAGTAGATTGTCAAAATAAAGAATCTTCGTATTTTGGAAATTCTTCGTATTGAATATCTAAAATAAAAATTCAGATGATTTTATAGCAATATTTTAAAGGACATGATAATATTCAAGCATACCTTCTCACGTGATTCTTGCAACAGGCTTGTGAAATGGACTGGGCAAAAATTTAAATTCCTGTTTTATAGATGAGAAAGCTAAAGCTCACCAATGACTTTATCAAAGTCAGAGAGATAGGAAATTGGCAATGATAAGACATGAACCATTTATGATTATGTGAATAAGCTCATCTCTCAATTACACGTATTTAGACATGCACATGTAGTATATAGCACAATAGTTTTGGCTACCTTTGCAAGTCTCTGAACTACCCAAGCAAACAATTCATGCTGGGCCTAACTCCTTAGTTGTTCAAGTTGCTTCACTGGGTCATTTTCATGCTCATGAGCATCTAGGAGGGAAAATGGTGTTGAGAAAGGAAAACAATTAAGATTGACCATTTGTTTGATTAAAGTTTTTATGCAAAATGCCAACTGATATTATTTAGAGGGAGAAACAGATTGTGAAATTACAAGGGTTTTTGTTGTCGTTTGTTTTGTTTGTTTGTTTTAAACTAGGACTATCCCCTTTCTCCATTCTCAGAGAGATTCAAGGGCAGATGATGGTAAAGAAGATAGTGATTTCATTTATTTGACTACCTGGATTCTCTTCCGAAAAAGGGATCCAATGTGTTAAGAACTCAGTTATTAATAAAAACAATGAACAATTTAAAAGACAGTAAATTGGGTGTTTCCTGGTAAGTCTACTCTTGTTAGAATAATGAAATTTGAAGGTTTAAAACATAGCTTGTTTTGAAGTGATGCATGAGTTCCCAAAAACCTTGTTTAACATATTGCTGGAATAATGCATATGAGATGGTTAAAAATGGAAGTAGAAAAAAAAATCCCCAACACCCTTAGAGGAATTTGCAATTCATAAAGTTACTGCCAATTTTGCATTATAGTTGCTATGGTAACCATGCTAGGCTTCTGCTCAAATGTTTCTCAGAAGGGGAAGGAATAGTATATAATAAGCTCTTCAAGTGTAATTTTTTTTATTATAGTTGAATTAGTGTGTAATTCTTATGTGAGCATTTTAGTAATCCATAAACATGCACTCCAGTTATGATTCTGATTTCTTATCTCAGTATGTTTAAGCAATGTGTGAAAAGTTGCTGGCTACTCTCGATGCTTGGCAATTAATTATAAAAATAATAACAAAAAGCATTAGCAATAGTAATTAATTATAAAAGCAAAAACAAAAATCCATTTCAAACTCGACTGTAGTAAATTTCCCAGACCAAAGCATTGGCTTGCTTATTGATTCAAAGTGCTTTCAGCCAAGCTTTTAGCCTGCATTCACAAGTCACCCCTTGGCCCCTCTATGCTTTTCCTCAGAAGAATCCTATATATTGAATAAGTGAAGTATCAAACAGAGCCAGTTGGACCAATTAGACTAAAATAAAACTTTCATTTGGCCATTTAGATAGGGAGCTATTTTTAAATAGTAATTGGATTTTTCTTTTTTTTTCCTTCAGCTTCTAGGGAGTGAGTCTAACAGCTGAGGTGGAGCAGTACCTATCTGGACATGGAGCAAAGGTTGTTCAGGGTTTGATGCCACATGGGTTAGTTTTGAGTAGAGAAGAAAAATGAGCTTTGGAGTCCAACAAACTGGGACTTACACTCTAGATTTGCATTTTACTAACTGAGGTCTTGGGCAAGTCACTTACCATCTGAGGCCTCAGTGTCTTCATTTGCATAAACCAGATGCTTATGCCTTTCTTGCAGTGTTCATAAGAATTTGACACTGTGTATTAATTTCCTATGTTGTAACAAATTTAGTGGCTTACAATAACACAGTAATTGTGTCATAGTGCTGCAGGTCAGAAGTAAAAAATGGGTCTAACTGGGCTAAAATTAAGGTGTGGGCAGGGCTGTCTTTCTTTCTGCAGTCTCTAAGAGAATCAGGTGTTTTGCCTTTTCTAGCTGCTAGAGGCTGCCTGCATTCCTTGGCTTATGGCCCCTTTCTCTGTCTTCAAGGCTAGCAGTGTCTAGTGGAGTGTCTTTCATATCCCCTCACTCTGCCACTGATTTTTCTGCCTCCCTCTTCCACTTTTAAGGATCCTTTTGGTTACATTGTGCCCACTCTTATAATTGAGGATACTCTCCCTATTTTAAAGTCAGTTTAGCAGCCTTAATTCCACCCGTAATCTTATGGGTCTTTTGCCTCTCCATATACACTTTAAAATCAATTTTTCACTAAATACAAAACAACTTGCTGGGATTTTGGGGGGGATTATGCTGACTCTATAGATCAGTCTGGGAAGGATTGACTTCTTGTTAATATTGAGTCTTCCTATCCATGAATATAGAATATCTGTTCATATATTTAGTTCTTCTTTGATATCTTTATCAAAGTTTTATAATTCTCCTTGTATAGATCTTATACAAATATTTTTGGATTTATGCCAAAGTAGTTGATTTTTGGGGTTCTAATGTTAATGATAACATGTTTTTAATGTCAAATTCTATTTGTTCATAGCTGGTATATAAGAGAATGATTGACTTTTATTAAGCTTGTGTCCTGCAAACTTGCTACAATAGTTTATTCATACCAGGATTTTTAATGTTGGTTCCTGCAGACTTTCTACATAGGCAATCATGTCATCTGCCAGTGAAAATGATTTTATTTCTTCCTTCCCAATCGACATATTTCCTTTTCTTGTCTTAGAGCATCACGTAGGACAAATGTACAAAGTTGAAAAGCAAGGCTGAGAGGGCACATCTTTGCCTTGTTCCTTATCTTAGCAGGAAAGCTTCTAGTTGATTACCAACTAAATTCCATCTGCAACCTCAGTTCCTCTTGCCATGTAATGTAACATATTTATAGTTCCTGAGAATTAGGATATCTTTAGGGTGAAGGAGGATATCATTATTTTGCCTACCATACACAAATGAGCACTAGTAAATGATAACTATGTAATTTTCTATCATTATCATTATTATTTATAGGATTAGTAAAAGTAGTCCTTACTCTACCAAAAGGGGAGCTCAAAACAAGATTTGAGACAACAGAAAAAGCTGTCAAAATCCACAGCCACCTTAATCAAATGCTGGCCTGCCTGGAGTTCTTTGTTATGTCTCTGTTTTCTTACAATCAAACTCTAGCAGGTTTGGGTGGGTCCGTAGTTGGACACCATACTTGAAGAACCACCACTGGGATGAAGTTTCATTTCCCAAGTGTCTTGCCTTAATGTGTTTTTAATTATGAGAGGCTTTATTTCATTCATATTAACTTTTAAAAATTATTTTCTCAAAATGCACTAATTTGTAAAGCCTAGGAATTCCCCTTCAGGAGGATAGCCTTAAAGGACTCAAGTGAATAAACCTAGAGATGGCAATGGCAGTTCTTGATAATGTTCATCCAGGAATGGTATTTCAACAATGGAGAGTAATACCAGCACCTGTCAGACCCCATAAGAAGATAAGATGACCCAAGACATGCCTGTTCTTTCTTTCCACAGCAAACAGAATGAAAGAGAGAATAATCTGCACATGACTGTTTATTAGTAAGAAGGAAAACATTCTGACCAATGTTACACCCCAGAACACAGTGACCAGAGGAGAGCATGGAGCTATATCTCTGGAAGTCTCATCTGCTTGGAATGGTTTAGGTGTGGCTCTGGGTAATGTTAGGCAGATGGCTGAGAGGCCACCCAATGCCTTCCTTCACTTAGGAGTCAGTGAATTTCCTATCTCTTTCTTTAAATTCTCCCTGGACTCAGTGGAACTGTCTCCTAGGTTGGGTGCACATTATTGCTACCACATTTCTCTGCAGGGCAATCAAGCAACTAAAAACATCTGTTTTTCACTGTCTAAAATGGATTCATCCCCTATGAATTACAGGTTCTCTGACTTTACTCAGTATATTCTAGTTTGAGGGAGGAATTTCTTAATGTCAACACCACACTTTAACTATTCCATAAGAAGGCTTTGTTTCTACTTGTTCTCTTCTTTCACATTTAGGTGTTTATAGCTTCCCTGTCCCATGAATCTTTTGAAATCTTTGTTCTTATAATTTGGTATGACTTCAACTATTAGCATTTTTCTTGACTAGTTATTTCTCCCTCCTTTGATTTAATCAATATATTTTATCAAAATAATTTAATGGTGATTATTTTATAAGAGCAAACAACAACCTCTCTAAGTTCATTTATTTTTTTCAATTTGATTTGCTTAAAGAGAATGTGCTTGAATTTCTAGTCTTATGCAATAAGAAAGAATAGCTAATATAAGCTAAAGTACTCAGGTGATTGCTTCTTTTCTCAAGAAATCAACCCATAATGAGTAAATATAAGAAATCCTATTTGCATGATCCCTATAAGAAAATATAAGAAATCCTATTTGCATTATCCCTACCATTTTCATCTTTAGGTCCTTTATGTTTCTATACTGCTAATGTATGTATTCCCTACTACTGGGAGAAGGGAGAAATGTAAAGAAGGAATTTATGTTTTTATTGACTTCCATTTTACCCAAATTGACCCTCTTTGGAAATACAAGCTATCTTTCTGTTGCATAAAAGGAGATAAATGTTGCTATTTACTATTAGTTAACTAAATGGAAGAGCAAGGATATTCCAATTGTAAAGTTGTTCCTTTCACTTGAGAATAGGGAGAGAGTCTTGGACTCTCCAGTGTGCAACTTCAATAAATGCAATAGCAGTTAAATAAATAAATTGATACTTAAGTATGTAAAATGATTGTTTTAAATTCTATCCAATAATTTCAGAGACTTTGCTTTGAATAGCATCTCTCTCTCCCTGTTTTTCTCCCCAGGTTTTTGGGCAATTCAGGTTTTTTGCAGTCTTTTTGAAATGCAACCTGAATTACTGAAGTTTTATTTTCTAGTCTTAATACACTCAAGCATCTCCAAATCTTAAGTCAGTTTCCAGACATAAGCTGGCAGATACTAGAGGAATAGTCTTGAGTGAGTCATCATTATGGCTGAACTGCTAAGGCAGTGAAGGTTTCAGTGTGGTGAAGTTGCTAGCTCTGGTGTCAGACTGACCCAGCTTCTCTCCCTGGCTCTGCCATTTACAAGCTATGTGGACAAACCTCTTAACCAGGGTGAAAATAATAATCACCCAAACTAGGATACTATTGAGAGTGAATAGTAATGTTATCGTCGAGAGATCCAAGATGGCCAATTAGCAACAGCTCAGGAATGTAGCTCCCAATGAAAGCGCAGAGAACGAGTGGAGGCCGCACTTTCCGACGAATTTTTGTTGCCCACAGACCGGGAGATTCCCGGCAGAGGAGCCACATGGGTCGCCAGCGTGACTCTTTTGGCTGGTGCGGCTGTTTTGCCGATGCCCCGGCACGGTGCTTCTTGGTGCGGAGTATACGGGACGGACGGGCTCGGCTGGTCCCATCCCCACAAGGAAAACAGCAATGGGAAGCGCTGAGGACTGAGAGTTTCACAGCAAGCACAGCGAACCCAGGAAGGTCCGGCTCTGTAGGGAGTGGGCATCCGCCAAAGGAAAACCAAGAAACAGAAAAAACTTCATCACCGAGTGGAGAGAGATCCAAGATGGCCACATAGCAGCAGCTCAGGATTGTAGCTCCCAGTGAAAGCACAGAGAGCGAGTGGATGCCACAATTGCAGACAAATTTTTGATGCCCACAAACTGGGAGATTCCTAGTGAAGGAGCCACACGGGTTACCAGTGTGACTCTTTTGGCCGGTGTCACTGCTTTGCTGGCTCCCCGGTGTGGCGCTTCTCGGTGTGGAGTATACGGGACTGGGTGCCCTCTTAGTCGGGCTCCACTGGTCCCATCCCCACAAGGAGAACAGCAATTGGAAGTGCTGAGGACTGAGAGCAAGCAAAGCTGAACTC